>DWON01001063.1:0-26688 GCA_018251015.1 Phocides pigmalion okeechobee | reverse complement strand
TTGAGATTGGACGTGGTTGTCCATAGGCTGCAGTGACCACTTAACATCAGGTGGCCTGCATGCCCGTTTCTTACTCTATCACAGTAATAAAAAAAATGTAAGTAGTAATATTATTAGATAATTATTTTGAATGAAATGTGATTTACTTTTTTATTTTTAATGTACCATAGATAAATTCGGCCATAAAGTTATTAAGTGAAAGCGTTTGAAAACAAAAATTGTTTATTTCGCAAATATTCAGTTTAGCTATTGGAAACATTTTTGTTTTTGTATCCTTTAATTACGTTACATTCAAATTTAAAACATTTAAGTAAAGTTAAATAAATGAATATATTTATATTTATCTCAATCGTAATGTCTTCCACAGTGCAAAAGATAATTTTCTCCGTCAATTACAAGTCAAAGGCATACGTAAACACAAAGTTCGTTGTCGTTCAAACTTGGAACGTAAATCTTCATAGACGCTTTGAGTCAAAGCATTTGTCAAATTACCTCTCTCCCCGAACGCGCCCTTGTTTGTCAATTCCAATTTCATCTTTAAAATCGCTACTGATTGTCTGTTTACATTTCTCTGCTTGTTTTGAATTTAAAGACGCTCATTTAACTTAGGCCTCTGAAGTTTGATACCATTCAGCTGTGCCGAAGGTTTGGCTGCGTATTTCGTACGAAAATTAGAATTGCGCGGGAATCCGAAGATCAAAATAAAATGGCGACTTTATTAGCGTTCGGTACATAATCGTTTCGTAAATCAAAGGCGTTCGAATACGTATTTCGATGTTGATTGTACCGATAAGTAGCTTTTGCAAATTAGGCAGCCATATTTATTTGTTCTCAGTCAACCAATCGCGAATTGCGCTACTTTGTTTTCTGTTTATTCTAATTTTGAATACGAATTTCATTTAAATAGATGTAAGAAATTGTGTTTTGGGGGCTTTATTGCCTATTTTTGTAGGTAAATACCGGAAAACAAATTAATTATCGTATTGACTTTTTTCAATTATTTTTATTTATTTATTTAAAGTGATGTATGGTAATATTCGCGATAAAATTATTTACAATATGGTGGTGTACATATTCTGACCTCTTTAACATCCGGGGATCAAATCCCTGCCAGGCAACTATATTATTTCGATGTTTTGTGAGTATTTAAATTTTTATTATTTACTTTATGTTTATATTCGGTATGGTAGAACTGCACGATTAATGAAGACCGTTAATGATCACCCCATATTACATCAAAAGAGGATTTATGATTTTAAATTGCAAAAATCGCAGAAATTATACATTTCATTATGTACCGCGTATTCATGATTGAAGATTCTGGTTTTTAATTGCCGATATTTCGAACCAGTTGCATAGCACATGGAAACAGTTTCCCCCGCCATCGCAATTATACCTTGACCACGACGTATGTGTAGGGTGTAGACATGTTTATTTGAAGATAGATAGCTCTTTATTTGAAATTTTCCAAAATTATAAAGCCCACGTTAAATAATTATGAACATTGCAATTCTAAAGTATCAATACAACAAAAACAGATGAACTCATTAATTTGAAACATACTCGATGTTATCTCTTAGTTTCCCTTTCATTCGTTTCAAAAACGGATCCATTTGTATTGAGAAAATTACTTAAAGATTAAATCCCCTCGTTGACCACTTGCATAAATTATTGTACGAAGTCTATCAAAGAGATGGCCCCTTGTAGGGATGTTCCTAATTTTCGCTTTAATCGATAAGGAAAATAAATTCGATATTTCTAGTACTATTCCATATCTGGGTGATTCCATATATCAAACCAAATACTCAACGTGCACACAAATAAAAAACCCAACAAATAAAATCGGCTAAGTGTGAGTCAGCTTGTTATAAAGTTTCCCGATGAGCAACTGATACTAAAATAAATTTTCACTTGATTTAATGGGGAAGCAAGATATTGTGTGGAATCCGTATGCCTGCGAATTTTCTAGATTATTGTCAAAGGGGTTTTCAGAGTTTATCAATTGGCAGTTATAGTGGGCGTTTGACACAGTAATGAGTTCATGACTAAAATATACATAGTGTGGTACAGAACCAACAATGCGCGGACCCGATTCGCACTTGGACACGTTTACTTTTGTACTATATCAAAAGGTGAAATAAACTGTAAGATCACTGTCACTACTAAAAATGTCTATAAGTGTACATTAGGTAACTAAATATAATAGTTAACATTTATAAAAGACAAAAAAAAATGTCGGATAAATGATATGATAAAATAGAAGCATAAGTCAGAATAAATTATGTTACAAAAGTAGATGTAATAGCAGAATAAAGAAGCAATGATGTTAAAATATCAAAAGCTGTCTTTAGAAAAAATATAAAATAAAAACATCCACAAACATGTTTTAAAAAAATATCGATACCACTTTTAAATATAGTCACATGGAACAACACTAGCCCTTTGTGAAAGAATGAATCAAGAAAATTAATTTGGGATATTTTTCAACGGCCCCATCATAAAAGATATTATAAAAGAAGATCGGTCGGTATTGACATTTTCCTTTTGATGTCGTAGGTTTGGAAATAATGACGTATTTGTCTTTGAAATTGTATCCGAATTTGTTTTTTTTCCACCGTCGTAAAAGCTTTCGCTGAATCTATCAAAATTTTAATTAGGACTTCAGAGCTCAGTATAATGACCTGTCAAATTTTATACAGATAAACAAAATCTATGATAAAAAGAAATGGCTGCCTTTGTCTATGGTTGCAAAACATTTTTACTTTATGGTTTTAAAAATTGTTTTATTTCTTCTAATTTTATTCTCGTTCCATTTATTTATTCGTCGAATGAGTTAATTATTGATTAATCAAATACCGTCGTCAACCCATTAGTATGGCACTTGCGTCTGTGTGCGTATGTGGTTGTGAGAATACGGGCATTTGTATGTATGAGACGAGAAAACGTTTGTTATTGCTATTATATTTAGCACTATAAAGACATTGCTTTCCTTCATTCCTTAAAGCCCTCACAATCCACCGTAAAGCTTTACTTGTGTTTCGGTTGGAGAGTTGCGGTTGCCGGCTACACTTTGAAGTGAGGCTACCATCTTAGTCCTCAGGAGTAGCAACGCATCTGCGTTCGAGTTCAGATGGGATTTCGGTCGTGTTTGTGGTTGTACGTGGATGTCTATGGGCTACGACTACTTAACATCAGGTGGTTTGCACGCTCGTTTGCTACTCTTCTCGCATAAAAAATGCTTCTCAAGATGTGTTTTTTGCACATGTCTAATTCCCTGCTTTAATTAACACCATTGCATTGAATTTTATAAAAACCTAATCAATAGAATGCTATTATACCAACAACAACTAAACAACAATGCGTCTTTTCCAACTATATTGCATACACTTCCATTAGGTCATTGTGGGCTGAATGCATACAAACACCGGTTAACCGTTATGTTTGGTCGTCCAACCGTAGCTCAACAAGCATTCGGGGATGTTCGCCATTCAACCGGAGCTATTAGAAGCCTGGTGATTTTCAGTTTTCCCGGAGTATACTTTAATGATTGTGCTGCAGAGAATGTATGTTTTGACTAAAAGCTATCATAGTTTATAAAATTCCGGTGTGTTTGTGTGTGTGTGTGTGTGTGTGTTCGTAATCCTTTGCTTCCTGATAGCTTGACCTTTTTTGTATCTCTTTGGAATCACCTGGATGATTCGTAAATATTTATAAGGAGTACGCGGAATAAGGATGGTTTTCGGCTATATTTGAAAGTATTAATAAGAATTGGGAGTGGAATAGGTGGCGCTGTTATCGACATTTATTGTTCATTTTAATCTACTGAAAATAGGTTTTGTGTATTTTATCAATTACTTACGTATATAACATACATAATATATCTATATGTTATCATATATCTTCTGTCGTCTCAATATTTTTAATCCAATAAAGTTTCTTATATATCTCTTACAAAAAAAAAGACAAAAAGACGTAGCTAACATTTGGTTTTAGCACCATAAATCTCAATCCTAGTGCCAATAAGAAATAATTCATATGCTTTCTTAAGTCAGTTGGGTAAAGTTATACAAAGACGGTACTTGCACCAATTATCCATATCTCCAGGAATTTACTTGCGATACCTCTAAGATATTTATAAGTTTGAATCCAGTCGAATGTTTGAGATAAATTACTAGTAATTTATCCAAAAAATTCAGAGTTGAAGTATAAACTATTTTAATAACGTATCAATTACCCATTCTGCCCATTTTCTCACGACGTGCTTACCCGAAAATGTTACACGTTTTTTTCTCATTAGATTATACTCTCGATCAAATAAATGTTTTATTAAAATGTATGCAATCCAGCTACACAGGCCACACACCTGCTTTTTATTGGACCAATTTGATCGATATTAAAAAAGTCATAAAGATACTTCGTAGGTTTTGGGAACCAAATTAGAAAGCAAAGTTTACAAATTACTGACTAATTTACAATTTTATCAATTTATTACAAGCTTTTATTTAACTTGTTCTTTCAATGTGTGTCATTATGTATGTGTTTATATTAATATGAGCTTTTGCTCGAAGCTTTGCTGGGGCATTATAAAACTTCTTACAATCTGTCAACCCCTTTTTTACCACTTTAGGGTCGGAATTTCCGTAATGTATTTCTCATAGCGCACTTATTGTATTTAAAAATTCTATTTACAAAGTTTTGGGATTCTAGGTTAAGAGGTATCTGCTTAGCATTGATCAGTCTTGATCAGTCTGTCAGTCATCCTCCTCTTTTATATATACATACAGATTATACAAGCCAATTAAAAATGATGTAATTTTGTATCTGCAAGCGTAGTTAACAAGTTGTTTACATTTCTCTCCAACGAATCTCGATGACATGTCAATGGTCACTTACCAATTAGGTATGCCATAATTGGATTACTTGTAATTCCAGTGGACATTTAAATTAACCCTTTGATGCAAAGTTTGTATTACATTGTACTACATCATGAACGGATTTCATAGAATCCGGTATTAAAGCTTCACAATGGATCTGCCGTGTTGCAAATTCAGTTACGGAGACACTGTTCCGTTGAAAGGACTGATATTGAAACAAGCTTATCCGAATTTCAACCTAAAGATTATGAAGTTAGAGGCGAGAATGGGTAATCTAACATTGTCGGTTACATCAAAGACGTCTAACTCAGGATGTGAGATTGAAATTCCTGATCTGACTAGTAATAAACTTACTTCAGCTTAAAAGAGGTTTCAAAAGAACGAATAAAGAAAACGAGATGTTTTTATTAAAATCGGTGCGGACGGAAGAGAGGGGATTTTTTAAAATGACACTCGCTACTTTGCCGATATCGTGTTTTTCAAACATGGCCGACAAATCTGGATGTTTATTGAGTTTTAAATTTGGAGACGGGATGGACCATCCCGTCTTCAAACGGTTTTTTGCATAAAACATTGCGCAATTGTCATTTATTTCAGCGTTGTATTTAACGGTAATAATGACGCTAAGAAATGTTTATTTAACAAAGATAATATTTATGTTCTATTCCAGACAGTTTTTGATGTTTTCTGAATTTTATTGTAAACGATAATATTTATATATTTATTATTACGATTTAATTGTCTTGTGCCCATAACAATTTGATACTCTGACTTGGCAAGATTTGTTTTGCTAATCCTTTAAGATCTTCATGACAAATTGTTTTGCATTGTCAACAATGTTTGTCAGTATTATAATTTATATCTTATAGCTTTAGTAAATCATTTGTTTTATTATCAGAAGATAGTATTTTACTATTAGAAACATTAAGATTTATTGTGTCTTGTCCGTTAGTTCCGTTAATTTATAAGATTTAAAATCCATTTACATCGGTTATGATTCTTGATATAATATTTACGTTTGTGGAAACATTTGATATCTAATAGACCATTTTGATATTTTTAATGCATTTATATTTTCGTACAAATCGGTACTTAGCCTATAATTAAATGTTTTTTTTGTCTGTATATATGTAATGAATATGTAGAAATTAAGTGGGCCTTATATATGTAGAATGACAACCATAAGGACAAACAAAATTATGAAACGGATCGACACCACATTACACTGTCTTGGATAAGAAATTAATTGACAATATACAAGGAACTATAAGAAGGAAAGATTTGCGCCTAACAATATCTATACTACGATACTTATAACTATAAATATCCTTAATAAATATAAATATCTATACTGCAAAACCTAAAGCTGACGTATCTACCATACAAGGTGATACAATATGTATTGTTGGATCGGGGTGGCACCAACACCATCTCAACCATTTCTATATCGGAAAACAATTGCAATTTGGTTCAAAAGTTCATTTATATATGAGACGAATATCTGTCTCTTCAGAAGCAACAATTCATCTGCAATCGACATTATGTAAGACTGCTACCATTTTTATATCGTGTAACGATCGCGTTTTAGAAAGGTGTGATTGCCGGTTCATTTATGTATGAGACGACGATCTTTGTCATGAAAAACGGTAGCGCATCTGTAACCGACTTCACATGAGACTAATGGATACTATGGTTACTATGCAAAGGTGGCAGATTCGTGTCCTTTTTATAGCTTGCAATAAAAAAAGTCATGTTAAAAACCATAATTTTCGCATATTAGTTGCATCAGATTTCTGGCAAACAATTTGAGTGGGTACGTAACAATGTTACAATGAGATATTTTTCCACAAATAGCGTGATCGTTTTTCACCCAATCGACTGTTGAATAGACAAAGGCGAATGTTTATATAGAAAAGAAGTATTTAGATCCGGCTGCCGTGTAACACTGAACAGGGTTACATGTTTGTTATTTTATTAAGTGCTTCGATCTCAGTGTGGCCATTTTATACGTATTCCTCAAACTTAGGGAAATAAACTTATTTATCATTTTTAAATAAAGAAGTCAGGGAACTTTAAAGGGTCTTTAGGGATATCGAATAACTAGGTTTTCAAAGATAATAATAAACAATAGTAATAATGTACAGTTAATGCAAAACAAAAACAGTTTAAGAAAAGTCAGTTAAACACTTGCGTCGTTACTATAGTGTGTTGGATCGATGATGACCTTATTTTTCATCATCATCTAACAAAATATATGTAATACTAGAGATGTAAATAAAAAGCTCATAGTTACAATGAATGTGAACTCTAAAAATTTGCAGTTACCTAATGTGGGGGGCAATGACCTCTGTATAGACCCATGTCCAAAACAGTGGGAAAGAACCCATGGATTAATATTGATATTACATGCCATTATTAGTCATATAATGTCAATTGGCACTAACTAAAGTTTTGTTTGAGTTTCATTTTAGAGCTAGAAAATTAAGGAAAAAATGTTGATTGAGTTGGCAACACTGACATTTATTGTAATGCTTCGGTCCGAACTATACAAAGACCGCTGTGTTTATTTTAAAGGTGTTTAGAAGTACGTACAACTTTTATTCGTGTACTATTCTTAAACTTCTAAGTGTACTGATACAAACTCGTGAGTAGAAGCGGTTGGGATTGTATAAAAATAAATATTTACTTTTGACCGCATTGTTGATGGGGAAAGGTTAATACCGTTGTAAATAAGCGCACGTGGCGATAAGTGTTGATGGATTAATCGTTTTTGCTTTGGATTTAAATGTTATATGATGTAATTCTGATTAAGTTTTCCTCTATTCTGTGCGTGATTTTAAATATTGATTTTACACGTTGCATCACATATGGAGAGATCACGTATGAATTAGAGATAATCTTAGTCTTCGTTTTACGCTCACTTATAAATGAGGCGACTATCTTAGTCCTCAGGAGTACCGATGTATTGGTGATCTAATTTAAGTGGGATTTCTGTTATGTATGACATTGGTTACAGACGGTGAAGGGTAGCAAGACCACGTACCTACTTTTAACATGACGAATGCTCAATTCTTACTTTCATGGAAAAAAGAACTACTTAGTAACATACTGTATCTTAGTCCTTGCTTAGAATCAAAGGCTACAAAATATTTTCGTTAATATAGATCGTGTTAGCCGCGCGTTATACAATAACAGACGGACAGACATAAATAAATATATATATATATATTGATCATAGTGCCTATTAAAATATATAAATAGATATAATAACAAATGCAATTTGTATACTCTATTTTAGCTCTAGGTGTCAACGCCTCGGTAGCGCAGTAGGCAGCGCGTAAGTCTCATAATCTTAAGGTCGTGAGTTCGATCCTCACCCGGGGCATTTTTTTTCATTTCTAACATTTATTTTTATTAAATTCATGGATTAATCTGAAATTATTTTGTTAAAAACGTCTTCGTATTGGTGTTTTAAAAAACCTATTACCCATCTGAGGCAATTTGTACTCGTATTCTTTGACTTGCTCTTTTTTGCTTCAATTTAAAATAAAAAAGATCAAAATAGCCCGAACATATAATTCAAAACCACTAATTTTTTTTTTTATCTAATCCAGGACCTTTTGCAAGGGAAACCGTTGCCTGTGCAATTTCGGTCTTAAATCATAGAATAACCCTTCATCGTTGACTCATTGTTGAGCTTTTCAAAGAAGACGAGATTGAGTAGCTCCAGTTCCTACCCAAAACAGAGCAAGACCAAACGGGACCAGCATCGTCGGGACCACGGAAGAATGCTATAGCGTACTCGGAAACACCATGAGGCTTTAGCCAGTAACCATAACCACTTGCTACTCTTCGACTGAGTGATACCGGATCGTACAATGTATGAAAAGGCATGCAGGTTTTAGCATAATATTCATTCACGATTAAAAAAATTATTAATTTCGAATAGAAAAATGAATTAGACGTAGTCTGGGATTCGAACCCGCACTAGTGAAAGAGACTTAAATTTTACCAATTCGTTATTAACTATGCAAACAACTCAATATTTAAGCTAAAGATATCTCGCAATCCTATTGAACAAATCTTGTTTCCTTTATCGTCACAATATTAATCGTCTCGATATATCTGCAAGCTTTTACTGTATCTCGAAGACAGAGTTGCCTATATCTTATAATGAAATATATTAAAATACGTATCAGAATCGACAGCCATCAATCCGCGGTCCTTCGTAGAGTCGGCCATCTTGATTGTTTATTAAAACAATATAATAGTGCCGATGAATGACGAGACTTCACTCTGTGAAATGTATACGAATATCAGTATAGGAATATGCTCAGAAATATTATTTTACTTTATATTAAATGCTTAAAATTTAATAAAAGAGCTTACATCTGCGGAATATATTTACATTAACCATAGATAATTAGAATTTAAAGCATGTTTAGTCTATTCTCCTGCATATAAAATTCTTTATCATTGCATTAGAGTGGTTTTTGTCCATTCAAGAGTCGACATCAGAATTTCCGAAATCTTAATGCTTATTTATATATGAAAATACCAAATATTAGGAAAAATCTTATTTGTATGACCCAAACTCAAAAAATAGTCATTTCCTCGTACCAAATTGCTAACCTTATTTCAACCCTTCAGGTAGCCTATATCTATCACGGAGGTCTAATCTTTTTTATGTTAAAATTCTTTAAAATCGATTCAACCGTTTTAACTTAAAAACGGAACATACACACTTTCGCATTTATAATATTAATACGATACATAGGTAAGTAATTATTAAAATCTTTGTTGTAAGGTTTAATGTCCTATATATGGTCTACGGCTGTAATAGCCCACTTAAGTGTATCTAGCATTTAATCTCCGTTTGACAAGGCCCTACTCCAAACATTTCATCCAACAAGAAAACCACCAACAAAAGTGCAGACATCCGTCTTGAGTGCGCTTGCTTCGTTGCATTCTCGTTACCGGCTCTTTGCGCTGCGGCTCGTTACCCGGGTACCGTCTTCCCTAACCCGCTAGATACCCGGGTATAAATCTTCCGCAACCTTGTTACCGCTCGGTTAGATCGAGTCTCCTCCAATTATTTCCAGCTCAAACCGGTTGGAAGTGGATGCGACTTCGTTTCAGCTCATTCTATTGCTTATTGGAAGCTTCTTATGATTTTTTTTCAAATAAAATTGTAGCAGAATACGTTGCTACCGTCATTCCGTTTGAGATAACTCGGAATTCTTTATCAAGGAAAAATTAACCCGAAGGTTGCTTGAACCTTAAGTGAAGGTTTTTAAGAAACATACAATATTAACTTATGACATTAGGATATTCGAGAATCTAATTACAGTATGTGTTGAGTTCGACTTCAACTATTATCATGCGGTTTATTCCTTGACAAAGCAATATTCGTCTTGAGTGCATCGGCTTCGCTACATCCTCGTTACAGCTCGTTACCCGGGTACCGCAGTCCGGATATAGCAAGCCTTGACTTTAACTTTGCCAGAAACCCGGGCACAGAGCGACTTATCCAGCCATGCTTGCCGCCCGGATACATCTCGTCCAATTATTTCGAGTTGAAACCGGATGCAACTTTTCCTTTTTAGCATAGATTTTTGTTGCTAGTTAGATACTTAATGTGATGATATGAATAGAAGGCTTAGGTAGAAGAAATGTTCTGCTGAAATGTTAAGGCTCTTAAGCGCTTTGCATCTCGTGGAAAGAAAGAGTTCTCATTTTCTTTGAAAAACTTAAAGAAAGAGATATGCCAACAAAAATTCACAAATTATGCACTAAATGTCTATTTATTTGTGAAGAACTGTACACCTTTTTAACTTATTACTTTATTTTTATCATTTACTTTTTTTGCTTCAAATTACTATATTATTTTGACATGCAAGTGAGTTGCAAATTCTACATGGATAGCAACGTACCTACCAAAAATTTCTGAAGTCTATTATTTTGAAGAAACGTTATAGTTAATGCAAATATATTTCAATGATTAACAGTTTTAATAACTTAAAAACACCTACCATTTTTTAATTACTCTAAGTTTCAGGCATATTGAATATATTCAAATTACACCCGATTATTTCGGATAGTTCAATGTAAATCATTTTATGTACTTCCGCGCTACATTGCGTAGTTAATTAGAACTGGTGTAAGACGGGAGTTAGCAAACACATTAACTTACAAGTACTTGGAAAGCGAAGTAATCGACGGATAGCATAATGACGAACACACACAAAGTAGGAATTATCACACTGAGCTTTTGTTCAAAAAACAAATGGATTCACGACAGAGATGGCACCCGACAAAAACAAAACACTAACAGTACATAGTCGGTACTGAAGCAATTTACACTAACATCAATACATTAATTTACACATGAATGAGAAAACACGGCAGATTGTCTCGATGCGAGATAAAGATTAACTTTCCCGTAAGCAATAAAGCTTCGAGATTAATTTTTGCAATATCGCTCAATCAGTGCACAGAAGATGTAGTTTCTTTGCAATTGGTATTGCAAACTTTGAAATGACGTTCAAATTGGCACTTTTTTTGTAAAAGCAATTTCGTTTCATATCATATTTTTCATGAGTAAAACTTATTTAGAACAGTTTAGAGAAATCAAGCAGTCGTGATATACTTAATCTACCTTTATTATAATCTATATTATTTATAAAATACCATGGTGACTGATTGACCCTTTCTCCATCGCACCAGTCGCCAACGGTTCCATCCGCAACCGTTAAACCGTTCGGTTTGCGCGTTCATTTCTTCCACGTACGTGTTTCCTCCTGTAGTACCTGAATGCTACTACATGGAAATTTTTCAAAAAAAAAATGCTAACAGAGATTTTTTTGGAAGTCGGCCTTGCTAGCTCCTCTGGTGTTGTTCGTCCTTAGGCGGCGGTAATGAATTCCCACCAAGTGGCCTATCTTTTCGTGTTCATTTTCTAATTTGTATATATAAATAGATATCTATTAGGTTTTATTACTTGCACAGTATTTAAAAAAAATATATATTTTTTACTTTCCCAAATTGTTCATGCCATTTTCACCGGAGAATTAATACGATTTTGACGTTTATTTAAAAAAATATATACCATATTTGTACGTATGCTTCACAAAAACTTATAACAAATTTCTTTTCTCCTACACTATTTTCCCTTGTCAAGAGATTAGGGCGTCCATTAGCGACAAAGGGCAGGTGTTGCGAGTGTGGCGTAAGCTTTATTAATCTTTCCCGAGCAGTGGCTTCGCACTTTTGTGGATTCAGCATTGACGGACAAAGCTTGAGTAATCTCCGAGACGTGATATTAAATGTGTCGAGAAAATACTCTGTAAGAAGATAATGTGGCTAATGCTGATTATTTTATAAGTTTAACGGTACAGGCGCATATTTTTATAGCAACAAAGGAGCATACAGTCTACTGGATGTTAAATGATCACTGCAGCCCAGACATTGACGTTCAAACGCAAACAGGATTGAAGCCCGTTCTGACGCCAAGTGTTATTTTATACATTCCATGATAAAGAACAGCAACAAACAAGCCAGCAGGTCCCAGATGTTAAGTCATCGATGCAATACATTTCCGTACTTAAACAAAATTGAAGTTCTGTTTTTGAATGCTGATTATTTTAAAAGGGCGTATATAATTATTTTTATGAGAGTATCAAAGGACAGAATTGTATAACAATGTATTATGAGGGCAGCGTCTTCGCGGTAGAACTTCATTTTGAGTACTTCTTGGAGAACTATCAAGCATGCATGTTTCTTTTACGATATTTTTCTTCACCGTTAAGCATTATTTCTTATAGGTACATAACATAAATTTGCAAAACGGATAAATAATATGCCGGAAACGAATTCATCAAGTTATCACTTCCGTTACGGATATCTTTTTAAAGTGTTTATTTCAATAAGTAAACTCTAATTAAACCTAAAACAAAACTCATTCAGCGATTGCTACACAACTGAAATTATATAATCAGTCTATTTTTATGCACCCACGAGTCTATTATGCGGGCCAGTTTGTTTAAAATGAGGTAAATTATAGGATTGAATGCAGAGCAGAATAATGACGCCTATCCACAAACTCTATCGCTAAAAACATAATCTTAGTACACGTAAATGTTATGTAGATATGACATTTAAATTATCTGATTGGTGGTAGAATTTGATGGGAGGTACCACCGCCGCCCTCATAATCCGCCGTAAAGCATTACTTGTGTACCATCTTATTCCTCAGGAGTAGCAACGTATCTACGTTCGACCTCAAATATGATTTCAGTCGTATTTGCGGTTGTATGTGGATGTCCATGGGCCGGGACTACTAACATCAGGTGGTTTGCATGCTCGTTTGCTACTCTTCTCACATATAAAAAACTTGTTTTAACTAGTTCCAGATAATATGCAGAAATTACCGAAAATATATTTCGTTGTTCCTATTTATTGTCTACCGTCACAATCTTTATGACCTGTATATTGGTACCGTCAATTGAACCCCTCGAGATGAGATTAAGTCTCCGGTCGAGTAGATACACTCTCAGAATATATCTGTTGTTTTTTCTCATGAGAGAATAGGAGCAAACAAGGGAGGTACCCTGATTTTAAATGGTCGGTGTAGCCCATTGACATTAACTTACAAACTCGAACAGAAATGAAGGTCTATTTGTAGCCGTACATCCGTCGCTGAACGCTAAAATGGTCGCCTCGCGTGTATTTGTAGCCGACAACCACATTTTTTTTCGGATACAGTTTTGTATTATATACCTACATAAAGTTAAGTGAAAAACAATAAATTTAAGTTGAAGCGAACGAAATATTTTTTCCTATACAAAAACAGTTTATAAAAAAATATAAACTGTTTTTGTAAGATTTTTAATACTTTAATAAAAAACTTAAGTAGCCGAGAGAAGATCCACATAAAACGAACGCTATTATTTCCGCTGGCTAACGGAAAACAAAAATAAACATAAGAGTAGGTAAGGAATAAAAGAAAAGCTGAAGTGGGACGAGCATCCGGGAATAGGTAAGAACCGGCAAGAGGCAAGACAGGGGGGTGGCGGGGGGAACAGGGTCGGGGGTCGGGGGGTCGGGAGCTCGGGGGTTGTTCTGTTTGAGCTAACCTCGCGGGAGTTGCACGTCCCTACAGCTTTGGGGTCTCTTTTGTTTATCGTCGTGTTATTTATTCACGCTGATAATATATTCTGGAGCTGTTTTGAATTTTATACTTAAGGAGTTCGTTGTCTATCGGCTACAAGATCGGTAATTCGTATAATTAACGATCCACATTTTAATTATTTTGCTTTATTGTACTTTCATACTTCAAAAGATAAAAACGGTAGCGTTATAAAAACTGTTAAGAGTATTTTCTTATCAAATCCAACATACATTACATTTTTTAATGATGTTTTGAACTATGAATATTTCAAAACTAATTTAAAATTAGTTTTTTATTATATTAAAGTTAATTCATTACATTCGTTTGTTTGTAGGTGTCAGTTAGGGTCACTTTTCTACCGAAACTCAAGTTAAATCTAGAAATTGGTGTAGTGTTAGTATCTCCCCAGCCGAATCGTATAGCTTCTACAACCTTGAAAAACGTCCTGCCAAATCTTAATAAGTTACTAGAATGTTGGAACTATACTGGGTCTGGCGGTAATAGTGATAGGTCTGGCAGTAGTATCTCCCCGGTCTAAGCCTTAAGATTCTACCATCTTGCAAAAGTAATGCTAAAAGAACAAATTACGAAAATTATGAATATGTCCATTTTGTAACACTTCATGCTAGTCGTGAGTCTGGCAGTGGTACCTCCCCGGTCGAAGCGTAAAAATTCTACAGTTTTGCAATATATTCTGCTAAGTCCAAAGAAAAAGTTACTAGAATGTTACTACAGTCCTCCATTTTGTATTTCATTCTATTTTTTGTAAAATGTCTGCGCTTTTTATTTTCGCCTCAGTGTTCCAGTACGCCTTTGTAGTTTATATCCCACAATAACAATTAGTTCCACTTTGTTATATCGTTCTAAAAATATGTTAATCTAGATGAAAACCAGATGTGGAAGCATTTGTTTCCATTTGTATTGCGTTTTTAAACGTCCCCTCGTACACTGTATGTTTCGTACCTAATTGTTAATTTACAACGAATCTTTTTATATTTAGAACAGAACAAAAATTATATAAAATATTGACAACTATTTTTATAGGTACAACTGAACAAAAAGAGTTCTAAAATGTTTACAAAAAATGCTTATTTATCAAGGTCTGATTTAAAAAGAGTGCAGAGTTTTTTCGATGACTTTTAGCCAACAGGGCGCTCAAGCCGATATTCTGATTTTACACTGTACTTTTAACATAAATTAAGTGTATGTAATTACCTTGCAATGAAATAAAATATTTGAACTTCATAGAAACATTTTGGAGTAGAACAAAAAGTTATAAATTAAAATATCACGAAGTGTCTGTAACTGTAAGCCATTACTTTAGGTGTCATTAATTGAGTCTACTATACAAAGTATTTATGTGTTGTAAATATAAAATTAATTTACGGATAAATATAATAAATTAAAATTATCCTCAACTTCGATTAATAAGTGCTATACCGAAATATTGTTAGATACAGCGGAACGGTTTAATAATGTAACTATCGAGAAACCTCAAAAACTGGTCACGATATCGAAAATTTTAGGATTTTACAATAATATTGATACTGTCTATGAAAAAGTCTTTAATATGTCGGTACGGACAATATTTTTTATATTAACTTTCATAAGTATCGACAATGATACCAATAAATCATCGATAGTATCAGTACACAGTATTATCGATACTATTCTCGTTTTCAATAATTGTACCCAATTTATACGAATCGATTATATACTAAAAATACAATACAATCATTATTTGAACAGCAGTAATTTTGCTTTGTTTACCTATTGTTACTGATAACAAATCTTATCATGAACACTTTCCTGCGGCTTGTACATACCTGCGTTGTATGTACAACTCTGTATGGATTACGGATGAACAAATATGCGGTGTTTACATTGGTGCTACAAGAGTGGGGGCGGAATTACGTCTGTATATTCGTAGATGATACATAACGCTAAAAAATATAATATTGCAGTGAATTGTCCGCACATCTTCATTCTAGACAATAAGCTCCTATTTAGTGCTGCCTCCCGCAATGCTGACTCGATCTAATATTAGAGCGCCGCAAAGTGCTAAATCGTTACTCAATGGTGCGATATATCGATACAAACGAATTCGCCATTTTTATACGATATATCGACATAATACACTTCTTCGATATCTCATATATGAAACGATTATGACGTTTATTCATGAAAAGTATCACAAACACATATACAATATCTTTCTCATATATATTTATCATATCATTAATAAGGCACAAAGGGTATATGCTTTGTGCACGCAAAAATACAAATCTATGAAGTACACAGATGCGTTGTTGACTGTATCACGATCCGGCTCAGTACTTATACAATCTACACCGTAACATCGTTAGCGTGATTCAGAAAACGGTACAGCGCCATCTAGTGGGGACACTTGGTACTAGTTGTCTGACTGCCGAGTTTCACCGCTAAGTATAAGAAATCTCACTCATGACATAGGCAGGTATGACTATTGTAAACCTCGCTGTTGCAATGCAAATTCTTAATAATATAACAAATATTTCAATAATCTATTCGTATTTACCATGTTTTACACCACCAATATGACGTCTGGTGTGTAATTCCTGTATGAAATTTTGCCACTAGCGATCGTTAATCCAAATCTTGACCGCACTAAGCGTTGCTTTACTTTGTTTATGCATTTAATTCAGAATAACTAAATATTGTAACTTTGTAATAATAATATTTTTTGACCATTGTAACCATTAAATGAGTTATATATATTTTTGAGTTTTTTTACAGTAAGAATACAGTAGCTTGCGACGCGGTGGAAATATATATATTCCCTAGAAACAATTATATTTATAATTATATATAATTATAAACACACACACGCGCGTGTGTGTGTGTGACTTAAATGAACTTATTAATTAAAATATTTCATTTAAGTTATATTTGTAATTATTTATTCCATTTTATTTTAAGGTTTCTTTTAATAACTCAATAAGTAATTTAACCTTTAATTTATTTTATTACACATAGCTGTAAATTAAAAAAAAATTGCATGTGTACAAAATATATTATAAAACGCCAAAAAACGTTATAACTTAAGAAGTATAAAAATATTTTATTACCGATCAAAGATACTGATTACGTCATCAGTTTTTTTAATCCAGCGAAGCACGTGCGAGGACGGCGTTCGACCACACCGCACCGCTAATTTGATCGTTGGGGTCCATTCAATCACAACGAGCTCTCCTGTCCCCTTCGCCTTGACTTGTGTCTTTTTGAGTGCTTACGTTTGATTGTTTGCTTCTGAATAATGAGGATCTCGTAAAAAGTTTGGAGTTCGTGTTGTAATTGCGAGGTGATTATCATGATATATTTATATACCTATTTCGTTTGGATGAATGATTTATATTGTTTATTTATTTTGTCTTTGTAATTATTAATAAATTTTATGCAGTTTTTAAGTAGGTTTTATATTAGAAAATATTTTATTTAGGCCGTAAAATGAAATTTTAGAAAGGTGGTAGAGCCGTTAGTGGTACCACTGCCACACTCATAACCCGCCCTAAAGCAACATGTTCTTCATGTATTGTGTTTCGGTTGGGGAGGTGTGGTTGCCGGATACATATTATTGGAGGCGATCATCTTAGTCCTCAAAAGTACTAACGCATCCGCGTTCATTCTTAAATAAAACTTCTGTTCTATTTGAGATTGGACGAGATTGTCCATGGGCTGCAGTGACCACTTAACATCAGGTGGCCTGCATGTCCGTTTCTTACTTTTTCATGATAAAAAAAAATAATTAACCAAGCGTTTTTGTCTAATACTGGTTAGTAGCTAACCCATTGAGCCTTAGAAAATATTTGTTAACAGGCAATTATCGATTATAATGGCTAAAGACGACTTAATGTGTCCTTCAATGTACGAAAGTGTGCCTAAAAATTCTTTCTTTCTTTTCCCACTTCTCATTTCACGAATAGTTACGATAAAATCTCACCCACGAATCGAACCCACGACGAAACCTTACTATTAGAATCATCGACGAGTAGACCAAGAGTACAGCCACACGTTAATGCAATTATTCATTATTCCATAATTACAACAATACTATAAAACATGGAGGGTACCGCAAAACGCATAATCACTGCACCGCTGATGGCAGATAGGATCGCGGTGCATCGGCCATTAAAATCCGCGATTCATGGTGCATCACAATAACATGAGGGAGATTTATCTCTTGTAAGCCTGACGGCGTCCCGTGGAGGCCCGGGCGGGGTCTTGTATAGCGACATTCGCAACACGACAGTTTAATTGGGTCTTGTCAAAATGTTTGCAGGTCCATTTCATGAAGTGTCAGTTGGTCTTTGTTAGAGAAATGAAAGGTACATGTTGAATCTAGTGATGGCTACGGGTAACAGTAACCACCCCAAAAGCCTTAAGCGGGGTTAGTACGATAATATACTTCATTTTTAGCAGGTTGGTTAAAGTTTATATGATTCAATGGGGGAGTTATCAATGCCCCACCCATTTGTAGTGTAAAGAGAAATTTAGTGCCCGAATAACTTACTAAAGGAAAAGAAGAATCTATGATAAATTAAAACTGACATTCCTAATATGATTCCTAATATGGTTACAACATCATAAAATAAAATCGATATCATTTTTTATATTAGGTAAACTGTGCGGGCACTTATGAATTGACAGTTACCTATATTTTTTCTTAATCCTCATATTGCGTCTTCCTAACTCGACTACTAAGATTTATACTACGATTACCTAATTGTTACCTCAGGTTTTTTTATACTGCAAGCTTCTTTGCTACTTTTAGGACTATGTTTTCTAAAGAGCGCCATATTTAATTTCATATTACGTCAGATAGCTTAGAAACAGCTGAAGATCAAGTGGGCTACAATATCACTCATTTGTTAAATTATGAGTAGTTTTGAATGTTTATTGAAAGAGATGAACATACATACTCAAAATCATACAAACCAATCAGAATCTTTACCTTCCTGTTTGCTTTGCCATAATCGAACAAACAAGTTCTTTTTTACATTTTTCCAAAAACTAATTAAATCTATTCAAAAGATTAGAAGCATGTTTTCCCGTTAATGAATATAGGAGGAGGCAACTGGGTAAGTAACGTCAAATCCCATCTAATCCTCACAAGTCTTGCACATTTGCATCACAAACTCCGATGAGAGATACGAGTCTGACATTCGCCATACCTGACAGTTTAATTGGTCGTTGTCAAAACTTATGCACGTATTAGTCCGTCCCGTACTAAGTACAAGTACCTATATAGTATTGCAGCAGGTGTCGGCAACTGTTTCGGGGATAATGAAAAATCAATAAAAACAGATAAACAGTACTAGATCAGTGAGAGGTCCGAGGTTCCAGTTCCAGACATGCAATTTTGATTTTTATAGTTATTAAAGTTAAATATCACTTGAATTAACGGTGATGAAAAATATTATGCGGAGAACCTGCATAAGTATCAATCCACAGTGGCAAACGTTGTGGATTAAGTCGAAGTCATTATCCTCCTCGTCCTCCATCCTCCTCCTCCTCCTCCTCGTCCATCGTCCTCCTCGTCGAAAAAAGGTCTATGGCCAGCAGTGACATAATAATTTCATTTGGCAATGAACAATTACAACTAAACGTTCAACGGTAGAAATTCGTTAATAATTTATATAAATGTTTTTATTTTATTAATAAATAAATGCTTTTTTCCTTGACTGACACTGAATATTGTAAAATGAACCGATGGCTAATGACACGACTCTATATGCATACATATATATGAATTATTTAAAAAACTTTAAGGTAGTTAATAATAACAATAATAATAATAATAGTGGTGGCGGATTGTTGCAAAGTAATTTTAATAACAACTTAATAAAAAACTTTAATCTATCGCTCAATATTATTCTTTGTTGTTATTAAAAATTATTTAAAAATACTACATACGGTTACAATACTATTTTTAAAACAAGCCGCGAGTTACGAAACAACGGGCAAAATACCACAATTAATACGTTGCCATTTTTTAAAATGAGCCATAGGTTACGAACCCCTGCTATACTTGCGAGTGTGGTCAACGAGACCAAACGTGAGGTCACTCGTAGCAATATGGCATTCGAAAGTCGGGTTCAACGATTAATTCATCCATCACACACTGACGCTTGAAAGCTATGGTGCGGGTAACAGAACCAAATGTTAAGAAAGGTGAGCGGTGATAGCTTAGTGGGTTGGTTTTGCCATTCAATTTAAAGGTTCAGGGTTCGTCATTTTTTATTTCAATTAACAAGTTCCGTGGTTGGAAACCTGAGCATTCAGTCAATTTGTAATATTTTCAAATTAATTGCATATTATAAATAAATTATCATTCTTTCAACAATAAAAAATGTGAAAAGGTCTACTTGAGTGCGAACTTTCTATTTAGTTTCCAATGTATATTAAGTTTATACTCGATACGTCCAGGACCAAGCCAAAGGTCCTCCAGTGGCGACCAAAAGGAGCACAGGGCGTCCTCCAACCAGATGGATCTGAAAAGGATAGGGGGAATCGCTGGATATAGAGAGCACAAAACCGGTTTAAGTGGCGCCATCTAGGGGAGGCCGAGGTCATAAAGGCTGATGAAAGTCAATACATCCACATTTGGTTTGCGTGGCAGACCCATCCATCTCCTGGTTCTGAAATGTGATTGGAAGCAGCAAAGAAAGAGTATAGTCTGAGAAATGGAAGGAAAAGACCTATTAGAGAGATAATAATCAATTGATTAAGAGAAAATCAACTTAAACTAATTTGGGGAAAAACTGCAAAGGTGGCAACAGTGCTTGCACCTTTGCGCTGTCGTAATCTGATTCGGCAGATTCGAAGCCATTCAAATTTAGCCCTGAGGGGCAGCAGCGCTTTAGTGATCGACTTCAGATAGGGTTGTTCTTTATGGGTACAAATGTTCATGTGAGACTATCACGCAAAGGTTAGGCAATGTTTCGGCACTTAGCTATGTATGTGATAAAGAAGTATACGGCTTATATAGATCCTAAACGATTGAAAAAGTTAAGCACCTTTGATCGCAGTTGAAAGTTGGATGGGTGCCCACTGGTGAGAAAATTTCATGCACACTTCGGTCATATCGATTGTATTATCCGTTAATAATGCATATATGCAATAGTTCTACCACCTAACATCAATTCGATAATATTTTTATTTTTTAATTATTTATGTACACACTAAACAGAAGCAGTAAATTTAAGTTTGTATAGTTGGACTGCTTATTGCATACTGAAATTTAATAGTGCAAACTTAGTGTACACCATACTTCAACAACAAATATCATAAATAAGTAAATTAAAATATTTATATACGAATATAAATATTCAACATATGCACAACATAACAAGTGGACAAATAGTAGTGTAAAAGATTGATTTCCCATGGCTCATTGAATGTCATAAATTCCTTATTATTAAAAGTTATAATTTAATACTAATATTATCGCGGAATTTAAACATTTTACTATATACCGGGTACTCACGGTTAACGATTTTTGTTTTTTGATTGACGACATTTCGAACCAGTTGTATGGCTCGTGGTCACAGCGAAACTGCGGGGAAACAAAAAACTAAACCATTTCATTGAAACCGTTTTAAGCCAAAACAGCAACACGTTATTAAAAACAGAAAGAGGCGTAACAACGTACTACCACAATCCAAAGATATTTTTCCACCATCCAACTCGTCAATGCGACTAATCTCGCGATCAGAAACGAGTCTTCACTGCAACAGGACGCAATAATTAATTCACAGCGTCATTGTGCAATCTGCTCTCGATATTAAAACGCATTCGTATCGAGAGGAATGGAGTTGCCTCATGGCTTGAAACTTAGGTGGGTTAATGCGTTTGTTTTGGAAGGGATAATGACTCAATTTCTTATTGTATATCGTTTTATTGCTGTAGAAACAGAGGCAGATTATCTTAAATCGCTCATTAATTTACAATTTATAAAGTTTAATCACTTTATTTAATAGCAATATAATATAGATATTCCGACGACACATACACAAACCTAAAACAGATGATCTTAAAGAAAAAAAATATGCCCAATTTTTTTTGACTGAATCCTCTCCATACCTTCCTAAACCAGAGCAGTGCATTAGCGATTCGTTTTGATATGTCATCGCGAACCGCACTGCCCTTTGTATCACCCGCGGGACGGCTCGGCCTTTTTATCGGCATTATTTAAATTATCAACACTTTGTTCCCGCACTTACAAAGTAGGGGAATGAGTCACTAATATGCTATAAAAAATTTGTAACATTATTAAACACATGTTAGTTTTTCAAAACATAATGTATTAGGAGTCGAGCGTGCAATCTTGATTTGGATTTATCAAAAGCAACATCTGTGTAACGGTTGTGAAATGTTTATAATAATATGGGTATAAATAACAGGTGATTCTGAAGTTATGTTAAAAGATAATTATTTTAAAACTAACAAAAAATTATATAGAGAATCTAGAAGTTTACGGAAAAAGAAAACAAAGGAATCTAGATATAAATAAAACGCGTATTAAAGAGAAACAAAATATGACCATTAACTATAAAAAAGTTAGGTACGTTATTTTAATACAACTATCTTGTGCAAATAACATTATAAATTACGGTCAATTAAATACGAATCTCAATCTGAAAGTATATCTAAGCTTATTGATAACCAACAATCAGATTTTGATCAGCCTTTTACCCTTGGAGACATCAATTTTATCGCATGTACCTAATCGTAAGCAGATGTTAGTGTCGTTATATTATTAGTGAACTCCTTAAACATCACACATGTCATAAATATAATCTGATATTTTAGTGCAAACGTTAAAAATATCAATTTGTATGTGTTAATAATACAGTTTTATGACTAATTCATTTGAACACAAACCCTTAGATGTGCGCTATATTTGTTGCGGGTTTCCGAATAATTGAGCAACACAAATCTAATTCAATGACTAGAATAATATATCTAGGAATGAGGACATGTCGACTAGTGACAGTAAATATTATGATTTCACCCAAGATTTTGCATCTCTTACGTCAATGTGACGTCTGTTTCATTATACATCTTTCAGTGTATTTTCACCAAATCTCCGCTTGTTGTCCACATGAATCTTAATTCGATCGACGGAAGCATTAAAATCGTATGCAGTATCTTCAAAAAGTAGGATTACACTATTTTGATATGGGCTCCCGGCTTTATAAATTATGTCATGGTATGTCCGGTCGTCAGCTCTGATCTCTTTGTCAGTTCTCGCTACAATATTATACTCCTCAAGTATCCACTTTTTGATGTATGCTTTAACATAATCCACGCTTTCATCTCAATCTCCGGGACTTCATTATACGGCTTTAACAATAGCTTAATGACGATTTATTGGGCACAGAATTCAACTCTATCCATGAAATGTCATCTGCGGTAATTTTCTAAGCAGTCGCATTATATTGTATTATGAAACTCATCCGCTCTGTTAGTGCCAAGGACGCAATGACAGATGGTGTATGTTTTCTCAGGTTATTTATATCACCCGCCATCTTTATTGATCGGACATCGGCGCGCACGCAACACGTCACGCCCAGCAGTTTCTATTGGCAAAGCAATAATTGACCTGCTCGGTTTTACGATATCCCCTAGTATTTCTAAATGTATCCAGTTTAAAGACATTTTTTAAAGTGATAGGTTTTTCTTGGGTAAATTGCAATTTATTGCCTTACAGAAAAAGTGACTGCCGTTGTGTTTTCGTTTAAAATTCAACACACTGAGCTTTTGCATGACTCGTTCCAAATCAGTCCTCTAGAGTAACAACATCTCTGTATTCAACTAGGCATAGAACTCAGCTTCTATTTAGATTTATAGGCGTGTCCGTGACATCAAGTATAACGTAACATCAAGTGGGCTGGATTTCCGTTTGATATTTTGACGAAAAAGAATCGATGAGCCCACCTGCGGGGGCAAACAATAAATTGTTACGTCGCAGCTGGTCCACTCCATCAAAAATCACATTTTTATGTCATCTCTTACATTAATAACGCTATCAAAATGCGGTCGAAATGCCAAAACGACGGCCGCCAGTAAAATATAAGCGCCAATTGCTAGGATATCTCCGCGAAGCTATTAAATAAAAGTCTTTTTACATTAGATAAATCGCGCACGTTATTCGGGAACATCTGTCCCTTGCCGATTACAGCCATACATTATGCTCAGTTTGTTGTTTTTAATAAAAAGTTTAATCCGTTCGGTTATGACGGCAATTTGTCTGCCCGATGGAAAAACTTGGTCGATTACCAGTGGCGCTCCGGCCTCCGCGGATCGTTCAGGGCGCCTATTACAACCGCTCAACGCGCTCTTTTTATTCACGCGATTATGTCATGTTTATTTATGCATGCGCTTTTGTCTTCCATTAACGCTTTTTCCTTTTTATCAGCGACGGCCATATTTCACTTAAAAGTATTTTCACTGTCAAAAGCTCTTTGAGAAACGTCGCCAATATCGTTTATAGTTCGCGATCCCTTTTCATAATTCGCTTTAAAGCGTTGTCACTCGTCCGGAAATGCGGTTCATCGAGTTGTTTCAGTTTCGTCGCCTTATAACGTACAGTCATTAACAATTCAATACGCTCTTAATGAAGAGCCGATAAAATGTATATTGTGGTATTCGTCACGACTCCCGAGCAATTAATCGGAGTTTTCTTTTTTTGGAAGTCTGTTTATGGGCGTTAAGATTTAGTGAGCGTCCCCTTCGGTTGATTTGTGCCCGCATCTGAGAGAACTCTTTGTCGTGGAAAGAGCTTAAGTGTGCAATATATCGTGGAGAACAAATTTCGCGCAGAAAGATCTCTCGTTAAGACTGATTGCCGAAAGTACAGCAATTTAAGGACCGGTCGTTATGGAAGCTTTTTGTTTTGTTTAACAACGTACAGCTCAGTGTAAATGTATTACTAGTTGTTTCGTTTTATGTCGCCATTGTTGAGAAACTTAAATTTGATTGATATTTATATTCTTTGAAAGTATATTATGCATAGCTGGCATTCGGTGCTCTATAATTATTTTAAATTATTTTATTCCTGAGAACTCTCGACCGTGAAGACTTTCATACAGTTTCCCTAAATGCTAAGAACGTCGAAGTTATTTTCACATTAGAAATAAAGTGACACCCAATTTATTGATGAAGAACTCCATAACTATTCTTCATAAACTTCCCAAAGGTGTGAAGTCTACTAATCCAAGTATATAATCCCTCTACTTCTGGGGGTACGTCCGTGACCAGTAGTGGAAAAGTAATGGGTACAAGATAATAAAGTATTTGATGCTATTCTTTACCATAAAGAAGTACTAAAAGTGTCTTTTTGTTCACAGAACATAGGCAATGTGTCAGCGGAGCTGGAGCTACAAAGACTCCAACAGGAGCATATGCGTCGCCAGGAGATGGTACGGCGAGGACAGCACTCAATGTACCCTGGTCCTCCTCTTGCTCTTCTTCCACTGTTAGATCAAATGAGACAACAGCCACCTCCTGGCAATGTAAGTATCCACCACCCTTGCATATTACACGTTGACGGCTCACTTAGATGAGGCGATGGTTCTCAGGAATAGTGTACCTGATCTGATTATATATGAATTGGTTACTGATTTCCATGGGTTGCAGGGTAACCTTCCGCAAGATGCCCTATATGTTCATGTGCCACTGAAATATCATAAAAAGAGTAATACAAAACTGTGTACTTGTATAAAAACATTGCAATGATGAAGATGTACCAAGCGCATTGATTTGGCAACGGATAATTATGAGGTGTTTACAACGCAACTAATGTCTATATGTTGGTCAATTCCGGGGCGGAATAATTGACGCTGTGTTTACTCTATCTAAATCAAATTGTGCAATCGTATAAGCTAAGGTCGAAAATGTTGAACAAAACGAAAGTTGTTCTGGAACTAATTATCCGGCTAACCGGTGTAGGTTATGTAAATTTATAATTAGATGCGTCCGATACACGAGAAACATTCGTCATCTACTTTTTGACTATAAACGTTTCATTTGATGTTGATGGTCGAAATTAATTGACGCAATTTCCGCTGTCTTTGACGAAACTTGAGCTTACACCGCCGCGATGAGTTCGGTGATTGTTTTAGTTGCTACTTCATTTCCATAACATCTTTAACTTGTTTTTGTAGATCAATCCCGTCGATATTGACACACCGGCTTCATTAAAACAACTTATTACTGTCTATTTTTTGAGGTTATTTCCATTTTTATATGAAGAGAGTACCGAACGACCTTGTAGACATCTTGATGTCCATGGATATCCATTTACAACCACAAAAAGGACTAAAGTCCTATCTGAGGTCGTACGTAGATGCCTTTTTACTTTCGAGGACTAAAATGGTCATCTATCTTCTAAGCAGCGGGCACCTACCACGTTCCGACCGAAATACACGAAATGCGTCGCACTTTTAAGTCCTATAATGTTGACATCTGCAAAATTATTCTTAATAATCTGCTTTTCTCCAGGTGGTCCAGACTTCTCAGTGGCCAGCGACAGCGCAGCTCGCGCAACTAACGGCCAGCGCCCGCTCACCTCCCCCTCAGGACCCCGACGCGCCCCTGGCCATT
>DWON01001062.1:0-26689 GCA_018251015.1 Phocides pigmalion okeechobee | reverse complement strand
CCTAACTTCAGATAACCAGATACCCGTATGCAATTTCTACCACCATTTGCATATTAAATGTTTCAACTACCGACACACATTTTCTGTTAAGGTAGGTTAAGGATTCATAATAAAGCTTCTGCTTATTTTTAATGATATTCTATGTTAATAATTATTATTGCGACATTGGAAGAGATACAATAGTAATTATAAAAAAAATATTACTCGTCGTTGATACTACGGTAAAAGGATCGCCGAAATAGTTACGCGTCAATCCGATTAGTCGCAGCCAACATCTGTGGTCATGAATGTAGAAAGTTCCTGTTAAAGCCGGGTTAAGCAGCGTCGCTTACATAAATTATAATTCGTTCAGCTAACTTAGCTCTCCGACTATGTGAAATTTCGGCGACTATTTAATTTTGGTTACACTTTTTGTCGTTTAAATTAGATGCAAATATCACTACTATTTCTAGCTTCTAGCAAAGCTGGTTTGAAGGAAGAATTAAAGTTGGTATAAAGTAGTGAGAGAATACATAAAATATTTGAAATTAGCCGTCAAGGGTAGCAAAGTATCGGTGATAAATTTCAGAAGGATCCGATCCAATTTGGAATATTTCAGCTAGGTCCGTGACCTACATTAGCCATTTAACGTAAAATAGATGGCAAATTACGTAAAAAATATAATTATATCATTTATTTTATGTGTTATCTAAGTAACTAGATGGCAATCTCATAACATAACTTTTTGTACCTAACCCCGAAATTATAATGTTTTTATGATATGATTTCTCAGTAAATGTATTTATTTAAATTCTTTATGAGAAACAAAGTTCTTCTTAAACCGTAAAAATCAGACAGGTGCAACAACTTCGTACATTCGAGGGATACATACCATCATTACTTATGTATACTTACATATCAGTTTATGTAATTACAATCAAATCATTCTCATGCACTCAGATCTTTCATTGAAATAAAACACATGGCAGCCCAGATCCAATAAAATTTTTAACGATTCACCAAGGATGTCAAGGCTTTTGCATTATCTTGGTGGAGAACAACACCCGTAAGATTTGCCACCTGCCTGCTTTGCTTGATATAAATAGCTTAGTTTTGCTAGTTGTTGAATTAATGTTATGATTGTTTTTGTCTAATATATTTTTTTTTGTATGTATAACCACCACCCATAAACAAATTGCAAATTAAAAAAATGTTAATTAGATTTATTTTTTACGTGGGTAAAGCAGCAAATGAATGTGCAGATCTGATGTAAAATGCAGCCCCTGGACATTTACCTGCAACCTGAAATAAGACTTAAGTCCTGCCTAACATCGTGCCTATGCACTGTTGCTACTCCAAGGGCTGATATGATCGCCACGCTTGTAAGTATGGCTAGCGACTGCACTTCTCTTCAAACACAAAAGCTTTATCTTTAATCTTTAACGGCGGATTATGAGACTGGTGATGGTACCTAGCCAGTCAATGTGCTGTTCTA
Source organism: Phocides pigmalion okeechobee (assembly GCA_018251015.1). Taxonomy (NCBI): domain Eukaryota; kingdom Metazoa; phylum Arthropoda; class Insecta; order Lepidoptera; family Hesperiidae; genus Phocides; species Phocides pigmalion. The sequence goes on along the minus strand of DWON01001062.1, from coordinate 25,215 downwards.
TGACCTGTCTAAATTATAGGCTTTTTACCCAGTTTAGATAAAGAAAAAAAATGATTTTCATACACTTTCATACATATTGCTTAGAAATAGAACCCTATAAAAGACGTAACAGACATCCCCATCGATCCTTTAGGTGCGAAACCCTAAAAAGGAAAAAGACTATTCATATGCCGGAAATAATAGTAGAAATTTCACATCTCTCACCCAATATTGTTGGGTTGTTGTGCACCTGTCCGAGCTGTGATATTAAATTGGGCTGAACGACAGATTTCGACACCCTGATGAATTTTATCCATGCCCTGTACCTTCTCAATTTACCAAAATAGTGCAATATTTCCGCAATTTTAAATGGGATTTCACATTCCAATTTACGATATCGTTTACTATAATTGACTGTTTAACACCTGCTTATTTCGCACATTTTTGTTCTGATTTTACAGGCTTCCGTGTTAATTTTTTATAATATGGAGTTCATTGCCCGAGGCGTCAACGATACTAGTTTCGCTACCCATTTCATTAATTTCAGTATATATTTAAAGGATATTGGGTAAAAGTACATTCAATATTTATCTATGTATTTTACAGACATTAAAATAGAACTCTACATACTATTTTCGTCATTTATATATGCATTTAACTTAATTTTTATATCAAAAATATACTATACTATATATATAGTTTGTAGGTTTGATATTGATGCGATATTAATTAGTGAATTTGGTTTGCTATCGGACTATAATCTGATCGTGTGTAAAGCGGTTTTGCGGATCGTAATTATTACTCCTAGTTTGGTGTATTCTGTGGCCGAGGCGTTAGGCTGCGTCCGAGTTAGTACCCACCTATTATGGGATTATGCATACATCATCCATGTTCATTTATTGATTTCCTTTGATACCTATAATATCTTGGGACAAATATGGTGATCTGTCTACAGTTGTCTACTGATAAACATAAGCAACAAATAAAAGGATGGAACCACTGTTATATATCGGTCACAGATTCGTCACTCCTACTGAAGCAAACTTATTGTTTTGTCTCGTATTAGTATACCTTTTACCACTTTCACTGCGGCGCTTATGTGCAATCATCAAGTCAGAATTGCTGGAGGCAATAATAAATTGGAGCTGTTTTCTATCTGTAGACTGGAGATGCGCCGCCAGTTTACACAAATATTGTATTTTTTAACATCAGTGTATCATGTACGAATACATAACGCAAACATAATGTCCCCAGTCTTGTAGCCCCGACGTAAATACGATATTAGTGTTCGCCCGTAATGCATACAGATTCGTATGTATAGGAACAATAAGTGTGTACAAGCCGAAAGCGAGTACGCCAACTGACAAACAACAGTTATGTATCCCTCAAGATCCCGAAAGTGTTAAACAAGAACAGTTATAAGACAGAAATGGTCTGATGTACGTTTTATCGCGGTGGAACTGTAAAAGGCCCCTAATATATACCTAATAAGTATCAGATTATATTGGATAATGAACTTCAGAAAAGCTTAACGTTCGTCGTATTTCTTAAGAACCTAGCCAACTTTAGAAAAGCGAAGGTTTGTGGAAAGTTAAAAATTAAACACTATCAATGAGACAGTTTTAAGTGTTTAAAAGAGGGAAAAATACATTTGTCGCGCAAAAATTTGAGGAGAAATGTGTAGCTCGTAAGCACAGCAAAGCAAAATAAAGTTCTCTTTCAGCTTATCTCAGCGATGTTTTGTGTAAACTTTATCAAACATATAAACACCTCAACGTTCTACAAATCCAGGAAGAGAATTGCATTGCTATTTTTAATTGAACTAGTAAAAGAAACCACAGTCCGTCTGATTCAAAGTGATCACAAGAACATGGGTGTAATTAATTTAATTTAGAGCAGAAGTCCACTTAAAATCTTTCATTAATATGTGAGAGCCTTGTTGCTTCTAATGTAAGTGACCTGACAACCAAAACTTTTTTTTTAATATCAAACAATCGTCTGTCGGGTTACGAGTATACGAAATGACGTCACTTAATAGAAACAACTGCATGCCCACGTAGTGGGCTTATCAACTGCTAATGTTTCTATAAAATAAAAAAATATAATGTTTCGTAATAAAAATACCTTGCAGGAAATGTTTACTAAGAAGTGGAAGAATAACTGATAAATTAAATAATAACGGCCTTAAGATTTTTCGGGTATTTTTATATAACCGAAGCCATATATCAAATTTTTTTCATTCCTAATATTAAAGTCATTGTAACAAATTCTCTAGAATTTATTCCGCCATTGAGTAAATCTGTTTCAAGAAACTTGGGAATGAAGTTGAAACAGGGACAGGCGAAGTTTACTATTGTTATGGAATCTCTCTCGAAAAATATTCAGCTTAAATATAACGAATAAGCTGTTCTTCGAAGTTGGCCCCGGATTTAATTGAATAGGTATTTAATTATATTGCAAATCTAAACAACTTTATCTCAAAGACTTATTATCATATTACAAAAAAATAAAAAAAGCCTATATTATTTGTCCGAGATTTGAAATAATCCATTCTAAATTGACACACACACATTCATAAAATAACTTTTATATTTGAACTAAAAAGTCCTCAAGGTTGAAATGTCATAAAAGCGAAGTAATTATGCAAATGATTACACAGGTGTATATTATTTAAAAAATACCCGGCATCCTTTCACGTACTGCGTAGGTTCAGTTGATTAACATAAAATCTCTAAAAATGAGAAATTAGAAAGGTATATATCTCTTCTAAATCTTTTTACCAATCTGCATTGAAACAGTATCGTAGATCAAGCTACAAATTTACATTATTTGTAAAAAGCCCATTGCCTCGCAATAGGACGTCAAAAAGGACCAAACGTATGTCTTACATGCGAACATGAACATACAAGTTTATTATTCCAATTGCATTAAAGAAAATCTTAAAAGTAATTAGAATAGAAGCTTAACCTAAATAATCTAACGGAAGTCAGAGGCCATGCGGCATATTGCCAAGAACGCCCAGCCCTCTTGTCACTGGCGGCGTTAAAAGGCTTATCGCTTAAATAATGTTTTGATACTTGGACTCCACGGATTAAAGCAATTTGATTAATCTTTCGACAACTCTGTCCAATAAATAAGCATTAAACCGAATTAAGAATCATCGCAATAAAATCTATAAAAAGTAAAAAAGTAATTATCTCCGTCCACCCGTTGATGTCGTGTGTAAGTGTTCCATATAGACAAAGATAATATTCCTCTTTTTGCGTCGGGAATAAAAAATGTATTCGTTAATGTGTTCCACGCCATAATTGAAATCACAGAACGTTCGTTTTAATACATTTTATACGTTGCCGGCATAAACGAGTAAATGAAATTTTACGTAAAACGTACGTACGATCTGATTTACCGCATGATTTCATTTCAATTACCACTATCCCAAAAGACTATTTATGTATTCATCAATTTGCAACCAATTTGCTGCAAAAGACATACTCTCAATATTGTAAAAATCAAACATAATTAATTAAGTACCTATCTATTACCTGCTTTCAACATATCTATAACGATGAAACGTCACTTATAGACTTCGAAATTAAAAGTCCATTGTCAAATCATGGAACTATAGTATAATTCGAGTATAATTCGACCAGGGAGGTACCACAGCCGCTTGCATAATCCGCTGTGAAACAACTTTTGTGTCACGGAAAAGTGCCGTTAGCGACTTTACAAGGGCCACCTTAATCCTTAGGTAGGAGATACGCATCTTTATACACCAATAAGGTTTCGGATTGTATCTGCCAAGTATGTTATAATTTTCTGCTTCGACTAACTTCGAGTGTTACTCTTAGACCAAGATTGCGATGATTCGTGATCACAGTACAAAATAAAATGTCTTAAACTATACTTACTGTACTGTAAGGTGTATTTCAAATATATATATTTGGAATGCAATCGAAAGGAGTAACAATATAAGCTATTCTGATAAAATTCTATTACTTTTTCTTCTTACAACAAGAAATGATTACCACCAGTAACACTTAAAAGCGAAATCGTCTTGACATAAGAGCGGAGACAGAACTTCATACCTCTTTGTGTGTGGACCACAGAGTTTATTTGCTACCCTTCTCACAAAATAAAAATATGTTTCTTTTTAATTGCTATTGAAACTATATTTTATAGTAAGTAGTAGTAGTAGTAGTAAGTAGTATATCGTTTCAAAGATGCTAGTTACTTGCCACGTCCGGTAGTTAGTCAATCACTGAATCAGGACTAACGTAGATAATTCATACAAAGAGAAACGGTTTTCGTAATTTCGTCGGTGGTAATAGTTAAGACATATTAAATCCGCGTGTATCTCCATAAATAAAATACAAAAAAAAAATCTATAAATTGACTCGCCTATGCGAGCATGCATGAATATCTCCGTTTAAAAATATTTAACAAACATTCATGCACGTAAAAGTTATATTTTTAGTCCCTTTCACATCCATTTATTCAAATAAATTCACACGGAAATGTAAAATGTAGCGTCAAACCTGCATATAATAACCAATTACTATGTGTGGCTTCTCATTCATGCTGTGAATACGTCACAAACGACAAAAGCCTGTCACAAACAGCCACTAAATTGAATCGATACCAAATAAAACTTTCCGGCACCCCACCTGAATGCTGTCGAATTGATCAGGATTTATCAGTAAAAAACACGCAATTTATACTTTCAAATCAGTGAGGTGCTCAATGGAACAAGATATTAGATAGGCGCCTGTTTTAATAATATCTTTGTTTTAGGATGGTTGGAGTACAAATTAGGACAAAAATATTTTTTTACACACAAGTAAAATTCTCAAACATGCAAGATTTACCACGATGTCTCCTGCCGTTAATACAAGTACATATTGAGCTTCTAACATACGCATAACTTGGATCATCCTTCTGAAATATTAAACTATGTGGTTCAAGCTCTTCATCAAAAGTAAATAATCGTTGAAGTAAAATTAGGATTTTAACACACCACGTTTGCATAGTGGATTGAAACCTAAAATATTCGTTCTCTTACTTTCAAATATATTTTAAACTAAGAGTCATTACTTTATATTTCTCATTTAATTATATTCTTTACCTTTCTTCTTTTTAGGAGTCGGATATAACATGGTAAAAATCAAAGATAGCCAAGAATTTGAGTCTCAGATCCCCCATGCATCTGCATGATGACCACAAGTGTTCTTGGATGTAAAATTCATGTAACCTTATATTTAGAAATATATATTTCGGCTAGTAGAATCATAAACTAAAAGATAGGCTTCCGCCTGATATTATGAAAGCTACGTCGATAAGCTTTGCTCCTCTGCGGATTACGAGTTCCCTTAAGAATTTTGTTACATAGCGAAATACTAAGCATAAATTTCTCTATAGCTCGCTGAGGGACTGAGCTTGAATTTCCGAATACTGCCCATAGTAATGCCATGCTGTAAAAACCATGCCTTAGCGTCTATAATAAAACAGAATAAACAGGCACTTCTAATTGTTGTATCAATAGGAGAATTAACATATATAATTCGCACGTCATGCAAATATGCATCGATGTTCATAAGTGATGGAAATTATACAACACGTTAGTGCTTTTTTGTCATTAAATGTTGCTAAAATTATTTCTCAATAGCTGTCAAACCTGTGATGATGAATGTGCCTAGAGAATGTATATCCGAATAACATCCGAAGCGCATTGCTTGACAATTGCTTGACCCCTGCCATATGCCGTATGCCATATCGGTTGTAGCTTAAACTAAATTTGAATGTTGAAACTAATTTATTTTTCAGTATGTCTATTGGCAAGAAAATAAAATCGAGCAACAAAGAAAATAAAAATATTATTCAAATTAAAAAAAATCAAACAATTAATCTCACGTTTGATCAACGCCGCCGGTGACAAGAGGGCTGGTTCATATCTCGCGTAGAGAATTGTGATTGCAATTGTGTATTCAACGCGGGAATGCAGCTAGCTTTCTTGGAACCACAGTGCATGGGCACGGCTTTTATTATAACTAGTTTTTAAATTTTCATTATTGTAAATAAAATGTAAATAAATATAAATATTTGATAAATCGATGTTCATCCTTATCTGTAATAATATGTAGTGCATTTTTTTATTAGACTTAATGTTTGTCAATTTAGACTTCTCTTCAGCAAATCCTGAATGAACATCATCAACATAACTTGCTCATCGAGATCAATCTATATCGTCGTCTTAAACAGTTAATTTAATCATTAAAGTACTACTATCCATTTTAGTCAGGTGTGAAGAAAATTTTGTGCTTTGATTAGCGAGGTTTGATTGCCAACTTCCCAGTTTTGAAGAATAATAACTTACCTTCATACAACCGAATATTTGAGATTTGATGTTGATATCTATGACCAGCAGTAACCAGTTAACATCTATTGGCCATCGCGCTCGTTTACTACTCTTCTAACATAAAAAATATAAGAAGTTTAATCACTACGTGCAATAGCTGCTAGTATGGATTTCCTCAGTAAATAAAAAAAAAACAATTTACTTGAGCAATATTTTGTTTTCGAAAACAAAAACATTAAAGGTTTATAAGATATTGCAAACTTGTACAATAAAAATATCGCTCTTTCAGTATCATAAGATTCAATTAATGATAAATCCTCTACGAATAATCCTTACGCAAACATTAAAGCTGATGTCGGATTGCATACAGGTAAAACAATTTCAATCAACAAAGGTGTATTTTCATTTAAATTGGCAAAATTAATGAAAATATAAACTTTAGAGCCTATTTACTCATAAGTTTAATAAAGTCCATTGTAAATTAATCCAGCCTTTTTGTATTATATTCGAATATCCTTGAATCAAAGCTGGTTCACCAGGTACAGTGCCCTCTGTTCCAACTGTTTCGTTCGGACTTTTTCAGTCACGCCATCTGTCCACATCATCGAGGGAATCCTATGCTCATTTTGCCTTTACATAACTTTAATGGCGACCCTATTCGAGATTTTTCTTTAACAACGGTTATAGTTCCTCTTATTAATCTGAATGACTCATAGCCACAAATACAAAAAATAAGATATACAATAAAAATGTTTAATAATGAAGGAAACAACATTTTATTTATATAATTAAATAGCCTGTATATATGCATAAAAATAAAAGATGGTCTGTATCTCCTTTGAGGGAAAATAATTTACTATGTTAACTTCTTAATCAAATATAAACATAGATCGTAATACAAATCTCATTCTGTAAACAGTAGCGAGGTGCGCGCTTTGATGGTAATCGGATGATGTAGAAACTTTAGGAAAAGAATAAATATATATTTTGATTACCGGAAAAAATAATAATTTTAAAAATAAAAGGTAGGTAATTTCTGTCTACTCGGAAGCAAGCCTTTCTAATTTCCTACGCTGGTCACTGAACATTAAACATATCTTACCACGCTGTTCCGTATCGCATTTATGATGTTTTTCTTACTTGACTTGTATTATTTTATGCTAGTTACATGCATGCATGCGTTCATTTCGTACTAATGTATAGAAAGTGATAGGAAAAATACACGTATTAAAGTTACGAAGGATTACGTCTGAGCATTTCCATTTACAAGTATTCATTCATTGCAACCGTATTCATAGAACTGAATACGGTTCACCGCCGTTACTTCGTTCTATGTGGTTTTCAATAGAAACAAGATATCTTTCACAGCTGATGGACGCGATGTGCGACGTCTATTGGCGCCAAATTTTGATAGTCAGCAAAAGTTCATCATTTGTCAAAATGAGCAAAACAGTAAACGTTTAAGCAGCGGGTTAAAGTTCAACCATTCTAGGTTACGGAAGGAAACGGGTTTTTGATCTACACTTTCTAGAACTCTTATTACTTTTTGTGATGTTGTGTAAAGTAATTGGTCATATGTGAATATTCCAACAACTTCTCAAGGACTAAAGATTAACGTAAAACCCGTTATCAGTCACAGATATTATAATATATCAAAAAGTGATAAAAATCTTTAGACTTCTTTTATTCATTGTGACATTTGAAGTCGAGGTATTATGAAAAAAAATCTATATAAAAATAAGCAAAGATTGTAAAAAAAAATATTTGAGATCTTGATTATGTTTTTATTAAATATAAATCATTTCTGGCAAGCAGATTATTTCTGCCAATACAGTGAAATTATAGTAATATGAAACTGAGTGGAATCGTTGTTTTTTTTCAATCGTACTCATTTTCGGAAGCTTCAGTATTAAGTTGTTTATATCAAAATGAATATCTTAAAAAGAGCAAATGGTTATTTTCTCTTTATTTGCCACAGCCAAACCTTTCTCTGTATCAGCTATGCAACGGTACAATAATAATAAATATCTTTAACATTATTGAAATGTATTCAATGAATATTATATAAGTCTAAATTTAATGATATACATGAAGTCCGTTCTAATGCGGCGTGGTACCTAGGACGCTGACCGGTTTCTGAAAGTAAATAACGATCACAAAACTGTGAATGAGATATGAACTAGCCCTCGTACCACCAGCAGTGTCGATGAAACGTGGGACTAAGAAATAAAAAAATAACACATGGACCAAAGGTTTGAAGCAAAGCTAATTTGATTTTATTACAATTCAAATACAATTGCCTGTGCCGTGCCTTGTTGAATAAAATTATAAAAAACATCTTAATTATGGTTACTATATTAATTATTATTCAAATCTTTAAAATATACGTCAAAATCATTAAAATAAATTCATTCATTCATTAAATAAATTCGTCAAAGTCATATTTCTATATTGACATGGCAGGTCAATTAATATATGTATGTATATTTAAGGTTTCTTTTTCATTTTATAACTTATCCTTTTTTCAAACTTTCCACGTTAGAGGTTTTGCATTTACACACAAACTTCAACATTCCTTTGAGTGCTTTAGGTATTGAATTTCAAATAATCCCTTTTAGTGCAGTTTCAAAGCACGAAAGGAACCTGTTTACCAGTTTTCAGCTCCATATTTATTTACTATTGCAAGTCTCTATTTCTTTAAAAACATATTTAAAAGAAAAATGAAACTGATTATTTTTCTTTTAAATATTTTGATATATGTTTTAATAGTAACTGATGTCTATGTTATATATTCCTGTGGTTAAATTAAAACATCTTATAGAGATGAAATCTACTTCTCTATTCACTCGAAACATAACAACACATATACATCTGGAAATACAAAAGTGTTTTCAATTTTAAATCGATGGTGGTGCATATCTCTAAAGGTTGTTTTGTTTCATCTTTCATCATAATTGTTTTTAAATTGTTCATGGTTATATTCAAATCGATGTGTGTTCTGGAGAATAGTCATAGATAGAACTTACCTGTATAGGCCGAATCTTCATCAGGGCTGTAGCAGGGCGGAGCTACGCTGGCCTCAGTGGGGCTGCACAAAGATCGGCCTTCGTGACGCAGGCTTTTTTTCACCATGTAACAGCGTGGCATCGCGGCCCACGCTGCAAAACAAAATTCAAAGCCTCATTAATTTAGATATAGTAGAGGAAATGTAAAACGTAATTTAATAGATCGATAGTGCCCTCAAAAGACAGACTCCAGACAGTGGGGCACATCGGAAAGAACAGTTAATAAAGTAGTCTAAAGCAAGAGTAACCTCCACACCTTTGCCTTATAATGCCTAATGACCTTATAACAATAATATCTAATGGTGTTGTATTTTGATTTAAAGAGACTTTCAAAGTACAAAGTCTTTCAAAATACAAAGTTCTCAGGAGTAATAACACATCTGCAACTGACTTTCGAAAGTATTAGGGAAGAGCCTCATTTTTGGGGTTGATCACAGGTATCCATGGGCTTTGATGACCGCTTACCTATACGTGTGCGTTTGTTACTTCCATGCAATAAAAAGAAAATGCTATAAAGTTTGCTTGGCGAATCGCCTAGGACTAGTCTGAATAAACATCGGTTTTGATTATTTTAAATACAAAATGGTTAACAGTCAGACATTACTAGCAAAAATTAATATTATAAGTTGTAGTAAAATAATTTTGCAACAATTCGCATAGGCAAAAATATATATTTTAACATGTCACCGCCTTTCTTCCCACATAGAACACACCACGCAAACAGTCAAACATACACCAACGCACCGTTTCTACCAAAAGTCTACATTGATATAAACTTTTAAAAAGAAAAACATTCTTCTTTTCCCATTTTTTATCTAAAAATAGGTACGATTGGAATTGATTCACTTTAAATAAATTATTATTATGTGATATTAAACACAGATAAACCACCATAAGTTAATTTCATAATGGCCTTGGTAGACTTTCAAATTAAAAAAGATTACATGTTACATACAAAAAGGAATCGCCTAGTATATCAAGCTAAAACAGTACAGAATAAGTGCGGAGCAAGATAGATTAGATTGATAGAAGTTTTAAAGGTGAAAGAACTATAGTTCTATCGGGGATGTGCCACCGCCCCTCTCATAATCCTCCGTAAAGCATTACTTGTGATTCCTTTGGAGAGGTGCGTTTGTTGGCTACACATTGAAGCGAGGCGATTGTCTTAGTCCTCAGGAGTAGCTACATTCGAGCTCAGATGGGATTTCAGTCGTGTTTGTGGTTGTACGTGGATGTCTACGGGCTGCGAATACTTAACATGAGGTGGTTTGCATGCTCGTTTGCTACTCTTCTAACATAAAAAAATTGAAATCACCATTTATGTATGTCGTTTATGTATTGACAACACAATAATGTCGACAGCCTTTGATAAAAAAAAAAAAAAAAAAAAGTTTTTTTTTAATTAGTATTTTAAAAATGGCTTACTTGTTTTATGAAACTTTCAAATATTATAAAAGATATGCCTCTTAATATATATGTATATTCTCGAAACTCCTTAAATACATTTAAACACATTAAAAAGTGCTACTTACATTCACGGAATCAAGGAATAACTTAAAATGTACATCTACCAATAACCTTACGTCAATTATAAAAAGTTACGAAGCTTGTTAATTTTTTTCAATCCTTCATTCAGAACTCGCCTTTTCACATCAAGTATACATGTATGAATGTGGAAGCACTGAGATCATATTAAAATGAACAAAAATAATGTTGAATTTATTTTATTTTACTTTTCAACAAAATCCTTTGCAAACAAAATTACTTACATCGTTACCATGACTAAACAGGAAGTCTACACGTATTCGGAGGCAAATGAATAGAACAAACTGCTATAGTCTATACAACTTTAAACATTTAGATTTTAGTTTACAAATATTTTCAATTTACGACAGATGCTTGAGAATTAAGTATCAATATTTTATTTGCAGTTGAAAAAATAAATTTTCAATATCCAAGTGTTATTTCCAAGAAATTTCAAATAAAATCAAATGACTTCAATAGTTATTGTTATACTAGTCGTTAAAGGAATGCGTTCTAAGATTTTGCATTTTTTATATATATTGTATATGGTTGTATTATATTAATTAGCGACTCATTTTATTTTTTTACGAAGCCGATAATCTGAGAGGTATAAGAATAATATGCGAACCTGCGCCCGCATATGAGAAACGCCCCGACTAAGTACACAACAATAGGTTTGATATGATGAAGCCATTTAACACATTTTCAGGTATAGTAACGCATTTACGGCCGTCTTCAATTCTATTCGGAATTAATTCATGAAGTCCGTAGGCGGCAGTCACCGTATGTATTGTCTAGTGTAGTGCATGTAAGAGAAATATGATAATGATGGATGTTATAATGAGAATGATTATAAAAAAGATTAAATTTGAATACTAGTTTGAATACAAAAGTTGCGCAAACCTACCGTGAACGGGCGAAATACAAAGTTCGGTTGACATTTCGAATATTTGTTGCCACGAATTACTTCATGCCCGAAATCTGCACGTCGCCCGTGTTTCATGAAGTGAAGTCTCCATCGCGAAGTCTTATTGAAATGTCTACGCTAATATTCACGCTTGCACGCTTTTAATATAAACTTAAGGGTAGCTTTTCATGTTGTATAAATTTAAAATGTCGTAACAATAATTTTCAGTAAAAGCCTAAACGAGAATTCAATTTACCTGATGATAAATTTTTGGCAATCTATGACGACTGCAATTCATAACCAAGTGCAAATAGAATAAGCGTCCTGCCTGAAAATGATCTAAAATGCGTTATTACTTTTAAAAGTAAGCAAATAATTTTTACACGAACAAAATTATATACGATTTTCACCAATGATCCAAAATTATATATGTCCACGTGCCAATTTAAGCTCCGATTCTATTTAAGATGGATTACATGAGAGGCAGTGATCATTTTACCACGCTTTTATACCGCTCACGGTAGTCTCAACTGACTACATGCTCGTTTACTATTTCCACGCTATAAATAAATGTATGAACTGTTTTAGGTTCTAAAGCTGTACAATTCTATTAAAATCAGGTGTAATATGTAATTGTTCCCACTAGAATAGGAAATACATTATCAAGTAATAAAAATAAATACTTAACACGTACACGCTTCATATTAACAATAAAAATACGAGTAGACCATGAGATGCAAACTTAACGCCAGCTTTATATCATTAATTATAATTAATGATATAAATAATTATAATTCGCTTATACACGCAAGTGTTGCCTCGCATTTTTCTCTGTATAAATAGAGCGCGCGGCCGAAACTTTACATCTCACAAACAACGGAACAATTCACAGTTCCGCTTAATTTAATTAAAAACACATGCACATTCAATATTGATAGAAGCAATATCAAAACTTAATATTTTATTAATAACCACACGTGAACTTATTGTTGTTTTTTTAACATTTACAATCGCTAGCAATTAAAGTGTTTATAAACTTTTTTCATCCGTTTGAGCCGAATTTTAATTTTCGGATTAAATTGTACCATACAAGTTAGAAAACGAATTGTTAGTTGACCTATTTTATCAAGTGTATGGTCGATCGCAAGTTCAATTTACAAATGTCAATCCCATTTTCTTACTTGCATTGTCGCAAAAATAGCAGAATTCTTAAAAGAACCGCAATGTCTTTTATTTAATTTATTTGACCACCTGATGTAAAATTACACATGATGTAAAATATAAAGGTAATAATTAAAAATACCAGCACTCTATTCTGTTGGTTTTATTCGAAACGGTTCCGAACCGGCAGTAGACTAAGAAAATATAACTGACAATTGTAACTGTCCGCGTAAATGTGTACAAATGGACTCGACTTTTTTTTCTTCAATCCTCCACTTAAAATTTTAATAATTATAACTAATTTTCCTGAGAAACCTATATGGCTAAGTATTTATTATAATATTCTCAAGGTTTTCTTCCAGCCAGCGTTAAAAATTGTGGAAAGATACGGACTTCATCCTTCTCATCCAGACAGGAGAATCCAGCCCGGCTGTAGAACAGTGATAAGTTACTGACGAGATAAAATTTCATCAAATTTGTATAAGCTTATTTCCATAAATTTTAATAATTTAAAATGTTGGCTCAATTTTGTAGAATTGCTACAAAATTTCGATTCTTTATCATATGCCGTACTGCTAGTTTCATTAATTTTTACACCTTGCTAGGATATCGGATTTAAATTAAATCGAAATAATACTGACACTATAGTATCTATACTATGTAGTGCAATAATGGAAGAACGGCCTCCAATAGAACTTCAATTCTAGACAGCCTGTACAGTCATCTGTTATTCCCTTCTTTATATTAATTTCAAATATATTAAATGAAAAAAAAAACACGATACCGATAATCCAACTCTAAAAATACAAATTTAAAATAACCAAAACTTAATAAATCATAAAATACATTTATTAATGTAAAGAGAATTCGCTGAAGCCACAACATGTATTTAAATAAGGGAAGTTAGAAATCAAGCCTCAAGAATTTTATTTGTCGACAAGAGCAACCATCTTAATGAATTGCTAAGCAACGGGATTAATTACTGAGCAGCGGAAATATTATAACGCTTGCGTTAAACTAAATTATAGCAGTATTTTTCAGACAGGACATCCCAGACATCTTTTTAACTTCTGTAGATTCAGTTATTTTTAGAGGCTCGGAGCCAGTCATCAACCTATTAATTTTAAGGACAACCTAGTTAATAATCGACATAAATGTTATTGAATAAGATATTGAGCAACTAAAGACTTTTAACTATTTATTTAAGTTTACCTTTGTAATTGTTCTTGACGTCAGGAAAACCCGGAACCGACTAAAAAGCTGACGGGTGCCGACCTCGCCACGGAGAGGCGGAGCCACGGAAGTTGATTTTGATCTCTATTGCCTATAGGACTTCTCAAAAGCCTTTAAAGTTATTATTTCAACATTATAAAGTCAATAATTGATAACTGGGAACTTAACTGGGAAGTGTTAATGAATTTCTGCTTGTCACTTATATAAGTATCTTCTCTAATATTACTTATCACCATAATATTCTAAACATTGAGATATTTTAAAAAGACCTTGTAGTGTCGCCGCAATAAAAATGTATATTAAAAATTTAGATTTATATCAAAAGCAATGTAAAAATATCAAGGATCTAGTCTAAATTATCAATATACAAATAATATGGGCTTACAAATGTCGAGAATTAGCATGCCCTCAAAACAGAAGTGACATAAAAAGGCCTGCATCTAGGTATTATATTCAATAAGGTTTTATGTTTCACTTTTCGCCTATGAACATTGTAACATACAATTGTAAGGCTATTTTGAGCTTAACTGACAAAAAGAGGTTGCTTATTAGCGAAACATCAAAAACATACTTCCCTGGTGTTCTACAATTACGGATTTGATATTGTGCAACTACTCACCACTGCCGGGAGCGACGCTAATGGAAAACTGATAGTACCTATTGTATTAAAGCCGGTCTATTTGGCATCATATGAGTGGTAGTCTACTCTAATATACAAAGTGAATGAATTTCCTTTACGTTGTTAACATTCTCGTTTCAGTACTTATTTGAATTTTTAACATCTCAAGTCACGAAGCAAATGTTGAAATATTTTAAAATGTTGTTAATATTTGTTAATTGGCCTAGTGAATAAACAGGCGGGCGATCTGGTGGAAATCACAGTCTTCTATTGGCATGCAGACAACATTATTATTGCAACAGAAAGGACTCACCAAAAGCTCTCATTGGACTCTTTGCATCTCTTCTGAAGAACCACATATTATAACGTTCACGGAATATCTCAGCAGGGAGTACATTACGTGGAAAAGAAGAACTACGTATATAATGCCTGCTCTCATAACTACGTGTATACGCACACTAAATAATATACGTATCATCATCAACCCATCTCTTTTCCACCGTTGAGGAAGGGTCCCCTTGAGTTCGCACAGGCCATGGCCCAATAAGCTGACACATATTTGAGAGATTATGTTAACTGTTAAAGATGCAGGCTTCTTCACAATCCTTCTCCTGAATGAAATGACTTAACATTAATAAAACAAAAATGTACATATAGACTCCAACGCACGACGTGTTTTTACTTCTAAACCAAAAAGTGAAACTAATTCTTTCAATATCATTCATCACCTCTATCTATTTCAACTGTTTACACATGGGTTGATTTTTAATTTTTTGGGCAATTACAAATTAATTAAATTACTATCGTGCTAAATGATCCTAATAAAAGAAAACCTTACATTTACTGTATATTTCTTGCACTGACTACAAGCGTAACGGACTCACTTTTCTTGTCATTTCGATTTTACACCCAATTTTTATATCGAGAGCGCTCGGTACTATTATGTTATGATACATATCACACTACACATAAGATGTATCGACATATCTTATATCATAATATATTCTTAACGAATAAGATCCATTAAAACTGATTCAAATATGCATAAACACACATTCCAATTATTTTAAGCCTTGCGAATCAATTAATAATCCCGATTTAACCATTTTGTTTCACTGAAATGATTTATGTAATTTTGTTCGGACAATAAGCTCATAAATATTTCCACGCATTTAATGGTTGTAACCATTAAATTAGACTCCATTTCACGATAACAAGTCTGTAAAACTAAACTGCACAATAAGAGTTAATTTTAATAGATATTTCCAGTACACGTCCCACATTGCTACATAATAAAATGACAATGCATGCGTGAAGACAAAGAGTCGGTCTATCGTAAATTCACACCCAAATAAAAGAGACGTGACACTTTATTTCTAAACTAAGTATCTACTAACCCAAAACTTTTGCATATAAAATATATTGTTCCACTCTCTTTTTTCAGAATGACCAGCGTTAGATCTTAATCCACCACGCTGGCCAAGTGCGGATTAATAAACTTCATATAACAATGAAAAGGCTTGGATCTTATTGAAAACCTAAGATTCCTGTTTTAGAACTGAGATCTGATCTAAACGCGTCTTAGGTTGTATCCACGCAAAGCATCCACGAAACGGAATTCTACTATGTGGTTATGACTATGAAAAACGTTATTATTATTATTATACATTTTATGCCATATTAATATTCGCCCAAACGTTAAATCGATTGATTGATAGAAAATAACGAAAGCGCATCATAGTAGCACAGAAATTCATTAACATAATTCAAAAAGGTCGTTTTTAAGTTGTATGTATATTGATATTAATTTGAATATTAATTTTGGATAAAGGCAACGTAGTCGCTTACGTTAGATTACGTTACGGTAGACGTAAGATTTTTTTTTCTTTCTGAATATGCAGATCACCTTATCTTCATGAACCTATCCAGGACACAAGATTCCTTTATCTTGTAATAGCAACCTATAAATTTAATGTCACTTACTACGACTAAACGGCAGTCATCATTTATGAAATGGTATTCTTTTATAAAGTTTATGAAGCCAACGAGATTGATGTCCACCAGAAAAATGTTAATCAAAACAATTTTAAGCAGAATGTAGCAACGTAGTATCGCTACTACATTTACATATGTACGTATGAGTACATGGACATGAAAGCACCTCCGCTTATTCCGCCCGTGGACGTCTTTATCTTTAAACAGCCTTTAAAATTGATGTAAATGGATGTTACCTATATGAAAAAGACATATTTAAGAGGTTTCATTTATTTTATTTTGAGGTATAAACGGGCAATATATACAGATACAGTTTTTACACTATATCTTTTGAGTTACGCAAGTATGTTTATTCTTTCTCTTAAAATTGTAATATATATACATATATTGTATTTTTCTGATGTGTAATACGCACATTCACGAATTCTAATATTTTAAATGTAAAACGTTTTAAGAGTATTAAAACGTAAATCATGTTTTCAAAACAAACCAACTTTCACTTCAAGCCTCCTTTATCCTCCGGGGACTATAATCAGCAAACTAGCTTTTAATATTGGCTCTAAACTGTAACATTCTCTTAAATCCTTATTAATGTGGACTAAATGTGGTCTAATAATTCTCGTTGTTCGGAGTTCTCCGTGTCCCTGTTTTACTCAAAGAGCATTAAAATAAAAGTTGTATTAACTGTTTTAATGTTCCATAGAATTTGTTACTAGTTTTAATTATGTGCTGTAGTTGCAGCTTTTGTGTACTGTTTCCGCTAATTAACATATACTTTAAGGTGTTAGATCTTGTACAGTTTAATCAGAGAAGTATACTCATTTCTAGGGTGCAGTAATCCTTGTGTTTCAATGGTTTCACTTACATATGAGGCGATTGCTTTAATCTTCACGCGTGGCAACGCATGTGATCGACTTTAGATGGAATTTCTGTTCTACATAAAGTTGGTTATCGATGTTTAAAGGCAAATTACCCTTGGATATACCAAGGGATATACCATCAAATCTATCTGATCAATTCATTCCATGATGTTTACAGCGTCTACATAAAAAACTATATTGAAAATTCAACAAGCTTCTACTTGACGTTGATTAGAGATGGTTGAAGATGTCTTGCTTTTCCTGATTTCTGAGACGAAACGAACTTCAACTGTAATATAAATATTGCTGTTGGTCAACATTTGAAATTTAATTTATTTACATTCTAGTTGTCACCTGCAACATAGTTCGGTGGCCTTATTTTTTTAGCTATTTAAAGATTTTCTTATAAAGCTAAACGTGTGGAAAACATCAACCACTTGGGTAGACAACCGTAACTTTATTCTTTATAGGCCCATTGAAATAAAATAATTAATTGAATCTTACAGCAACATTAACGTTAAGCCATTTTTAAGATAAGCGTGTGTAAACGCACAGACATACAGACAGACAAAAAATCTATTAATTATTGCTTTGGGTTCTATTCCCGTTTTATGGGCTGCAGCGATTATTAAGCGTTAACTTCCTCGTGTGCTTCTCTTATAATGTAACAAGAAAAACTGATAGTGAAGGATACACACTTAAGTTGAAACAAAGTTTTGTCAAATTTCTAAGTCGAATCTATAAAGCTCGCAAAGTGTGCCTCGTAGCCACCAATAACTTGGAGCAACAAGTGCTTGTCCCAACTCCTCTGTTTGGAACTGGTTAATTTCTAAGCCTTTTCATGGCTACGGCCGTTTAAAAAGCGTTTCTAAATTCTGGTGTCGCTTGCTGATATTCAGAAACAGTAAAATTAGACGCGATAACATATTCTCATCAATTCCGAATCTATGCTAAAAATACGTTACAATGCAACAGTAATAGTAATTTAATCATAAAGCAATGATATTATACTGTATATGTCCTTTGCATCGAGGTATGCTTTACTAAAATGAAACCCATTTCAAAAATCAATTTCAGTGCTAGTGTTTATTGTCAATCAATACAAAAATTAAATTTCAGGTAAACATATTCAGCGCATCTCATGTTAGGAGAAAATATGGGTCGGTACACTTGCTTTTTTTTAATTTTAAAGTAATAATTAAGCAACAGTAATATTTTTTTGTGTTGCAGATACCAAACACGAGTACACAAACATCACAATCGGAATTCCTCAGAACAATACTAATAGGTGTTAAAAATACATGTTTTAGTAAGAAATATATTTATTTATGTAATATATGCAATAATATAACAAAAATGATGTTTTTATCTTTCTGTAACTCTGACTTTAACTATAATATTACTCGGCCCCAGAACGAGCATTAACTGTCTTCATTGACATTTAAACGTTGCCTTTACAAGTTACGGAAATGTAATTACTCCGCCGCTACAGAATACGCAGAACGTCTATGTGCAAGAAATTAATATCTTATACAAGTCTTCATGCGAATACACAAATGGAGAGCACAGCTGCACATCTACATTTTGCAGCATGAAGTAGATACATTTTTTTAAATAATTTGCACTATTATATTTGTTGCCTATGAACATTTGCAACATTGTAAAACTAGGAAATGCATCCCCGCATTTAAAGTAAAGGTCTCTTTGCGACTAATTTCAGTAGAAAGATCATTTCACAATTTGAATTTGCCCCGCAAAATAGAACAGGAAAATCAAACCGTAACGAACATTGAAATGCAAGTTAAGATACGTGGGCAACCCATCGCATGTTTTCAAACTGCTCATAGCCCTACGAGAAAGATCACCACTGGTATGCAATATACAATGTACCTTCCGAAGTGTGGTAGGATGCATGAACGTTAGCCACTAACGGTACCCCATCCAATTCTAAAACGCGCCCGACTCTGCTTATTTTCTTCGACAGATGACGATTTTCACTAACCCCGGGTTTATGAGCTTTTCACTGTAGAGTACTTAATAAAATTGTTCGTAATGACACTTTATAAATAAAGCGCTCCGTGTTGTTTAAAATCCTCGCATAGTTTTGAATACGCCGACATCGCTTCGAAACTTATCGTAAACTCTGTTGAAATTACATTGAGACCAAGCGAAGTGATAATATTTGTTTGTGAAAGCAATTCACTAGATATATATATACGTAGATTAAGCTGTAGAGCCGTCAGAGCTCGCCCGGGGCGGCACCACTCGCCACCCTTATAACCCGCCGTAAAGCAATATGTTCGTCATGTATTGTGTTTCGGTTGGGTTAGGGACTTGTGGTTGCCGGATACACATTATTGGAGGCGACCATCTTAGTCTTCAACAGTAGGAACGCATCCGCATCCATCCTTAAATAGAACTTCTGTTCTATTTGAGATTGGTCGTGGTTGTCCATGGGCTGCAGTAACCACTCAACACTAGGTGGCTTGCATGCCCGTTTCTTACTCTTTCACAATAAAAAAAAGATAAATTTTAAAGCCTATACAAATAATAATTTACATAACACACACTAAATGTTATGCTCCCCTGATCATTCACGTATATTTAAATTCCGAAAATTATGTTTTTTAAAACCTATAAGACTATAGGCCAAGAGTACAATTTTTGACAGAACAAATAGTTTTTTATCTTTCTCAGTATTTAACAGGACTTATTCTTTTTTCTTTCTTCTTAGAGCCTAAATTCTTAGAGCCGACAGCCGAAAATACTGAATGATTGATTAATTATCTTCATTTACTGGACTTTGTTGTGGGTGCCGAATAACATTTGTGACTTGTTTTATGTTACTATAATTTCCCACATCAATAAACAACTACCACATTTGTATATTGATAATGAAAATAATGTGAAAAGACAATGCCTGAGTATATTTTTTTCTACGAATTCGGTTGTCAATACTTTTGATTGATGTTGCATTAAATGTTTCTGTTAAATTGCCTGTGAAATATATGTATGCCGAATTGAATTAACGCCCAATACGCCTTCATAAAAGTTAACCATTACTTACGGTGCATTGTGGTCCCTTTACTGTCCCACTGCTGGGCATGTATCTTTCCTAGATTGAGAAAGATATAGGCACGCTCCGCTACGCTGGCCAATTACTGAGTAGCCTTTGAGAACGTTATTGAGAATTGTCAAGCAGCAAATCCCCATGTAGTCAAGATCGATGCCTACCTATTTATTACGCAGTTTTTGCGCATATTTTAGAACATAATATTGATATTAAATTTGTTAACTGTTAAAAAAGCACAGAATACTAGCAAAGCAAATAATACAAAATACAAATATTGTTTCTTGTTTCGCGATTTTGCCGAATCGAATTCCATCGCAAATTCCGAAAATGATCGTATAGTGTTAGTACTTTGTTAAAAGCGTAATTAAATTAAATGCGTGCTCTAATTTTAACAGCGACGCAAAAATGAAATAATAATATGTTCAGCGAAAATATAATCCTACGAACCGAATTTAATTTCCTCTATTCTGATTATACATCGCGTTCTCGTCATAATCTCATGTTTCCATTGTCTGGTTATAAAGCATGGTTACAATGACGGGACGCAACTTACACCAATTTAAAGAAAAACCTTCGTAGATTTATTAAAATCAATACAATACTGTGTGGTCATATATCTTTACTATTATATATAAGTGAAACGTTGTCCATTTTTTTGTGTATATTTCACGCAAAACCTACTGATTTAATTTGCCTGAAATTTTGTATACAGTGCTTGTTCTAATGGTCCCCTTATAGTTTATTTATACTCGTTATAGTGGCTATCTATTACTTCAGCTTATGCTTTAGAGGTTAACGCTCGTTATACATACATTACGGTATAAACGAAACACAGTTTATCGTCAGATACATAAAGCTTGCCATTTTTGCTGCAATCCCTACACAGTTAAACTTTTTGATATATTAAAACTGTAATAATATTGATAATGTCTGTAAGTAACGAAATTTAATAATACCAATATGTTCGGTCGACTAGCTTTATCGTATCTCGCCGATCAATTTATGCCAATATCTACTTTATTTTAAAGCGTGCCGTTGAATGAAAATAAACGGCGCTCAGTTTCGGAAATCCCATTTTTCCGTTCGTGCCTTGCCCAAAAGTTGATTAAAATTTTGCTAGTATGTACACTCTCTCATGGCGCACTTGATTGAAATGTTCTGTAATCTACTCTCGGCCCCACCTCTTTATAATACGTACGGATGTTTACGTTTGAAAGTTAATATTGACAGGAAATAAAATGTTTTTTTAAGTACACTCCATAGCGTTTGCCATTTATTAGGTTATAAGCACTTATATAGGTACATGAGGCATTCTATATCACTCCTTAATCAATGAAAGTAGTGCCAAGCTAACTCGAAGTTTACACCACAACCATGATCGGCGTACGGCATTTACTCTACTTAGGGGTGGTTACACATGACATACACCTTCTACCGCTTAACGCGCAACTCACCTTGCATATTTCGTGACAATGAATAAACTAATTCGTGAAAAAAGTTTCCCATAGTCTCTTCTCCAAATAGGATAAAACAAAGAGCTATACGCCTTTATTTTTTCTCCGCTTACATCTAAATCATGCAACGACTTTGATAATTTTAATTAGTTATCAATTATGCATAAGGTGGTAAACAAAGATTATTTGTGTATGTAATTTGTGCATATTTCGTACAAAATTACTGAACTATAAAAGTATTTTGCACAAAAAACTATTTTACGTAGAGCATAGATACTCAAAGCGGACTGAAGATGAGAATACGCTTTGGCCGTGTCGGCGACAGAGCGAATTTTAAATAGCAAGTGATGCCACGCGGCACAGCTTGTATGGTATAAATATGAATGTAAAAAGAGTATGTCAGGTAACATATTGAATTCCGTGCAACATTTTGACAAATTTGCTCAAACATAATATAAAATCGTTTTAACATTAATAGTTGCCTTGCGCTTTACTAGCACTATAATTTCCATATGATATATTTCCATATGATAGATAATAAAAATGATTTATCAAAAACTAAATGAGAAAATTTCAATCATTTACCATCCAATACGTATGACACAGAACAAAAACGAATTCATCCAACCCTTTACTAATATTGATTTCCTAGGGTGGACCCCACAAAAGCAAGGTATACAGGTATATCTACCAGACTACATTATAACCCTTCCTTTTTGTCTTCCATAGGTATCGGGCCAAGCGCGTTGCGTTATCAAAAGCGTTGAGCATTAGCTTTACAATGAAGTTGTTCAATTTCAGAATATAACAAAAGCACTTCGACGCCACGCTTAATTGAATGTTTACATTTAAAAATGTTTGTTAAACTATTTGTAGCGTCAAATACGATCGGGAAAATAAAGGTGTTCACGGAACGCTTTGCTGTATCTCTTTGTTTTTTAATTGTGTATGTTTTTAGAGTTAAAATTACTTTTAAACTGAAAGTCAAGCCCAGGTATCAAACGGCCATTGCAGCACTAAATACTGTATTAAAATTAGTTACTCCATTAGATAAAAGATTAATTATTCACCTTCACAGAACGTACTAATAGATGTTGTTCAAAACAAATGTTATAATCTATGCATTGAAATCCCATCGCCGAGCATGGGTCTTCTCTGAATGTGAGGCGTACTTACATTTTAGTCAGTTATTTTCCAAAGCATAATTGGGTTTAATGTGATATAAAATTTATACCACTTGCTCATCGCTGTAATAATATCTCATCGATTAAGATATAAATGTTTATTTGCAAACACGAATAAAAAGTTTATTGAAAAACATGTAAAGTTATGGAAAGTGTTTACAATCAATCGTCCTCATTGTGAGGTCACGCAAGAATTTCCCGAGGTATGTGCCGTGAGTCATACATTGTTGCCAACAACGAAAAGTCACGAAAATATAATAATGAAAGGTAAAGAAAATATTGGTATTAAGAAAATGTATATTATAAAAAATACGACGAATAAAAATTGCGTACATAATAACGAAGGGGAAATTTATCTCTTTTTATCTTATATAAATATTGAAATAATAATAATCTAAGATAAACATGTATTTAATTATGCCGTATTACGCCATTAAAACCAATTTCCAGTAAAAATTAAATTTTGGGAGTTATTTTCTATTTAAACGATCGTTAATTGAGGCAATTAATTTGGTTTTAAAAATGTATATCATGTAAGTGAAAGCGAATTTATATTTTTCGAATATAAATCGTAAACTATATAAACATTGTCGTCGTGAACGCATACAAATGTGAAACAACGAAATTGACGGTTATTGAAATAATTTATAAATAACTAAAACCTATAAGTAAATGTCATTAGTTAAAAAATAGAGTATCATTATTAAAGTTAATATATATTACTTAAAATTCTTATTATAATAATAAAAGCAGTGAAATTTCGACATTTCGCGTAGTATTCGGGATTCGTATATCTGACATGTGGCGTATAATTTTTCGTAGATATACGCGTATTAGAAACTATTAACACTTGCTTCAAGGAAGCATATATATATAGTAAGTCCGTGGGAGATGTCCATAAAGTTCTTAATGGAAGGTGAAGTCTTTCAACCCACACTTAGCCAGCCTGATGAAATAAGTGTGTCATAAAGATCATGACAGCATAACTCACACCAAACAAGTCAGTCTTAATCATAAAGCGCGCCAATAGACGTTTCACATTTCGGTATTTGTTGTCAATATTAGATTTATAGTAATCATATAACGTGTTGTACAATAGGACTAACTAGATAAGCGCGCGCGCAGCTATTGGCAAGTAGGCGTGGTCACACTGGCATACACAAGTAAAAGTAGCTACCGGTTATACCTACTGAGCCATTAACACTAATAGACCTCGAGCCAGTAACAGATTTTCATGACCAAATCGCTTTCAGATATTAACTCGTAACATGCCTTACAGATATGTATCATGAAAACTAGTGAAAGTCAGCCCTCGTAATCCGACGTAAAGCATTACTTGGGTTTCAGTTAGAGAGGTGCGGTTTGCCGGCTACGCTTTGAAGTGTGGCAATCTCAGTTCTCAAAAGTAACAACGTATCTACATTAGAGCTCAGATAGGATTTCAGTCATGTTACGTGGATGCGATGTGCAGAGGTGGCTGCCCACGGATGTAAAACGATGCCGCCATCGCTAATCATTCTACCCACGGAAACGCACCTGAAGTTCACAAGGCTTTTTATGGCTTATCATCCAAGAAAACATAATTGTCGAAATTTAACATAGCTTGTAGGCTATAATATGTAACTTCTGTATCGGAGAGCAATATAAAGTTGATAGTTTATCTTGGCTGCAATAAGTCATGTTCTATCTATTTTACTTCTACACTGAACCGCAAAGAAAAAGGGTCTGTTATCAAAACTTCAATATTTTCTAAAATATTTGGTTCAATGTCATGAAATAAAAACAGCATTAAAGAATATTCAATGCCAT
>DWON01001061.1:0-26689 GCA_018251015.1 Phocides pigmalion okeechobee | reverse complement strand
TTTATTTATTTATTATTTCCATAGCTTACATCTAACATTACAGGTAATAATCCCAATGCGTTAGTGTAATTGTAATGGCACAATATTAAACATAATTATATTAGTTCCACTTATTATGATTTAAAATTTCAATTACATTGTTCAATCAATTATATTATCAATAGTCTTCTATTCGTCACATTCTATAAAAATCAATTAATTATTTTATTAAATTACAATTAATTACAATTTCATTAGAATTCGTCAAAATAGTCAAAAATTAAATTAAAATTCATATAATTAGTCATTATTACATAAATATTACCTAAACCTAAATTATATAATCACATCTATGGTCCACTTAAGTCAAATAATTCCATTTACAAAGACATTACTAGCGACCCTCGCAAATTCATTCAGTGAGCAAGTGAACAGGTCAACACTTTCCGCTACCGAGTTGAGTGTGTGCAGCGCTCTAGTGAGCGGCGCCCGCTGCAGCAGATTAGTTCGAGCGCGTGGCAGCGCCAGCAGCTGGGGCCGTCGTCGCCGCTCAACGCTGTTGTCCGGCACGCACAGCTTCAGCTCTTCTAGGACAGCTGGATTATCCTTTTTACCTCTCAATACCAGAAGCAGATATTTCGCTAGTGCGACCTCTCTATTGGTTTCCAGTTTGCTGTATCCCACCATACCCAGCACGAACAATGTGGGATACAGCAAAGGATATCCCGGGTGTACACCATACATCCTCATGTAGAGGTGTCTCGCAAATTTATTTTGGATTTTCTCCAGCATCTGCTTGTACTTGGTCTCGTGTGGAGCCCATATAACCGAGTTATGCTCCAGGCAACTCTTTACCAAGGCTTCATATAGGGCCCTCATGGCAGTAATGTTGGTGAAACCCCGCGATTGCCTCAATATGAAACCGAGGTTCCGGTATGCCTTTTTGCATATCTCGGTTATATGTTTCCGAAAATTGAGATCTGCGGTAAAATGCACCCCCAAATCCCGAATCTCTGTGACGCGTCGTATTGCCTCACCCTCGATGGAATACGAGTGAAGCAGTGGGGTGCGCGAGCGACTGTATGACATTATTGCGCACTTTGTCACATTAAAAAATAACTTATTCGTGTGGCCCCATTCAACGATCCGATCTATGTCTTCCTGCAGCCTAGCGTGGTCGGAGCTGTCACCTATCTCGCATACCAATTTCAGGTCATCAGCAAATAGAAGGCAGGTCGAGTTCAGGACCACTTCCGGTAGATCATTGACCATAATTATAAATTGGAGAGATCCCAAATTACTACCCTGGCTGACGCCTGATCTTGTCCAGTACTGGTCCGAAAGGCCTCCACCACAGTCGACATACTGACGTCTATCTTGGAAATAGCTGGCGAAGAAGGTCGGCGTGTGCGGTGTGCAGCCCACGCCCGCCAGTTTCGCGAACAGGACGTCGCCATCGACCGTGTCGAACGCCTTCCGGAAATCGAAATAGGCGACATCTACCTGACGACCGGCATCTACCCAGAGGTAGGTAGGTACCAGAGGTACTACCTGCGTCATCAGATGCAGCAGGTTTCCCATAGTTCCCCGACCCGCACGAAAACCGTGCTGCGCGTCGGATAACTGCGATCTCACCTGCGCATACATAGAGCGGTGAATACCTGATTCGAAAATCTTTGCCGGCGCCGACAGGAGCGCCACTGGTCTATAATCTCCTGGTTCTGGACCGCCGCCCCCTTTCGGTATAGGCACCACCCGGATGAGTTTCCATTTTTCTGGAAATGTTGCAGTCGAGAGACAGATATTATACAGATGCAGCAGTGGTTTTTCCAACACGAAACGACAATCTTTCAAAATAAACGGCGGGATGCCGTCCGGTCCTACCGAGCGCTTCGCCGGCATCCTGGCGAGCGCGCCACGTACGTCGGCCAGCGATAGGTGCGTCAAATGTATACGCGCGCTAGCTCCTGACGCGGATGGCCCCGCCTTGATTGCTGCTGCAACGTTTAGTCTCGCTGGTTCGGACGCGTACACTGATTGGAAAAACTGAGCCAACTTCTCTGCACACTCTAATTCCGATAGTGTTTGTCCGTTTTGTACCAACTTACATACCTTGGAATTGCCCTTCTTTGATTTTATATAATGCCAAAACGCTTTTGGTTCCGAAGCGAGGTGAGTCTGTACGCGGTCTCGGTATTGTTCGTGCGCGAGCGAAGCCTTCATTTTTACCCTCGCCCTGTATCGAGAAAATTCCGCGTAATCGAGCCGAGATTTACTGCTTTTATATTTTTTATGCAGATCTGACTTTTTCTGTATATCTTTAATTATATCCAATGTATACCATACTGGATAAATGTACCTTTTGTTGTCAGGTTTTTGTATTTTTTGTGGAACACAGTCATCGAAAATGTCATAAATTATTCTATAAAAACATGTCAAAACCGAATTAGGATCGGTTAGATTATAAATTTCGCCCCAGTCCTGTGTCATAATTGAACCGTATAATCTGTTAAAGTTAGCTTTATTGAAATTCCACTGCATATTATACGGTTCATTCGATCTACGTTGATAACAAGAACGGCTGACTATTCCCGTACGAGCGGCGGCGACCCGAGCGGCGACTGCGAGCGGCGGATGGTACGCATCGACGGGCCGCAGTGCCTCGTCTGCCGCCGCCACCGTCACACTGTCCGCATCGACCGTGCTTAGCACTAGGTCTAGCTGCCTGCCAATACAGTTCGGAACTTTATTACACTGAATGAGTTCGCAGAATGTCAGAAAATATTCATAATAATTACTTACATCGTTATTCGTCGAGAACAAATTAAAATCTCCTAAAATTAAAACATTATTTCCATTATTTAAACATATTTTTTCTAATAAGCTGAACATTAGCATATAGTCATTGGCATGTGACTGCGGCGCCATATACACGACGCAGCAGGTAAACAAATATCTATTTTGTTTAAATACGGAGGCGCAAACCAGTTCAAAATTGCACCTGTTCACTAAATCAATATCATCGGGGACTAGTAGTTGCCGCAACGCAAACCGCGGCGCGGCCACCAGCAGCGCACCGTCCTGCTTGCGGCCGTCGACCCGGTCGCAGCGCAGCACGCAGTAGCCCGGCACGGTGATCTCAGCGTCCTGGATAGACTCGGTACAGCCCGTCTCAGTGATAGCGAATAGGTCGGAATCAGATGATTCTAGTAATGTCAGAAACTGGGTGGTCTTCGTTCTGAGGCCTCTAACATTTTGATACAAAATGTTTATCATTCTGTTACTTTGTCTGGTGCTTTGTATGTCCTTGAAGCTGTCCGAAAAAATACCCATTCGCTATACTCCGCATCCATTGGCCAGACCCTGGGATCACAGAGCTTCTCAAAGTCCGTTTCTGACACAAAAATTCTAAATGATGAGTAGTCCCTCTCAATTTTTGGGCTTATCTTATCTACTCGTATGTAACTATCCTTGTCTAATATTTCCCGTCCGTCACATCGTTTTGTACATGTAACCATACATGTAAATATTTTTTACGCTCCACTGCCTTTAGGCGTAGTGCCGAGGACGTATTGTTTCCTTTATTAATAGGTGTAATTTTCCCGGATATCTTGGTCAATATATTAGTATTTTTTCCGTTTGCATTCAGTTCTTGTTGAAGCTCGTCTCCAATATTTACACTAGTATTCACCTCTGCCGCTCGACGTTGGCGCCTGGGTTTTACGTTGATCCAGTCTGCATGTTGTGTGTGAGTAATATGCGCGTAATTGTCACTTACGGCTTTATGCGCGTCGAGCGTCGTTGCCGCCGGCGCCGTCGCAGTCGTTACTCGGCCGAGTTCGGCCGCTACGACGCGTTCCGATCGGGCCGAAGCCTGATTGGCGCTCCGAGCCGATGCGATGGTCGCCGACTTCGTCCAATCGTTATCTTTGCGTATTGGTAGTTGGCGTTGTGTTTCGGGCTGTATACCCTCGATCTTGTCGTTATTTATTTGATTCCCCGTTGCACAACTCTTCTCACATACACTAATCAACTTTTTGATTTTGTTGTTTTGGTCCAGAATTACTGCTTCCAGCGACGAAACTTTACACTGCAAATCCGCCACAGTCTTAATAAGACTTTGGATAACATTTTCGGTCGATACCGTTGACATTTCTAATAACTCCGAATTAATTAGCGCAGAGCGACCAAAACAGTTTCGATCACACCGTTCTCACATGAGAGAGTTGGTTTTGACTGTAAGCGAGAGAGTATTAATTTTTACGTCTCTCTAATTTTATTTCTTGCCTCCTAGGTGATATAGATGTTCCGTTTCTAGATTCAATCGGAAAAGTACTATCGCCCACTTTATAATCCGCTCTAAAGCTATTTTTGTTTCGAATAGAGCAGCGTGTTGTCGTACACTTAACTCAATACGATTTTAGTCCTCAGGAGTAGTGACGTATCTTTGTCCATGTAAGCGTCCTTGAATAAAAATAATAACATAAAAAAATAAACACACACTGTAGTGATAAACTACTAAAAAAACTCGAAATGTTTTTCAAAACTACTAAAAAAACTCGAAATTTCTTTATGAAAATGTTATTAATAATTGTAGAAATTATATAGAAAAATTGTCTACTATTTTAGTAGTAATTTGAAGAATTCAAAACATTTTTCTAAGCGGAATAGTCACGCAAACTGGCTTTTGTGCCGCAGTTTCAGTATAATCTACTTGCAACCACGTATTTTACAAATATTTATTAGGGTTCAGTATGTTATAAAAATGTTTTTTTTCTTTTTTAGCATCACTAAAACAGACGACTACCGTCTACCAAAATCCTCAAGGTGGGAACTAATTCAACCGGGAAAGAACCACCACCACCCTCATAATCTGCCGTAAAGCATTACATGTGATTCGGTTGGAGAGGTGTGGTTGTCGGCTACACTTTGAAGCAAGGCGACCATCTTAGTCCTCAGGAGTAGCAATGCATCTATGTTTGAGCTCAGGATAGGATTTCAGTCATGTTTGTGATTGTACATGGATGTCTATGGGCGGCGACTACTTATCATCAGATTGCTTGAATGCTCGTTGGCTACTCTTCTCACAGAAAAAAAGCGACGAGTACCCTCGTCCACAAGGTCAACGGAAGGCGTATGTCTAAAACATGTCGAGCTTCTATATACAAAAAACCTAACGGTTGTTCCACCATTCCACCACGGAGCGGAGTCACGAGGACGCTTGTACTCACTCGCGACTCGAAATACGCGAGTAGTCAAAATGTAAATACTAACTTTGATCGCACCATACATGCTACATGAATCCAATAAAATGAATCGTGCAATACAGTTTTCTTTCATTTCAATAAAAATTAAACACAGCTACCAAATTAACAGCAACAACATTGGTTGTTGGTAGCATTGGCCACCAAATTAATATCATAACTTAAGAAAACATCCAAAATAGATAGTAACCACAAAATTCTAACAGCATGTAATGTTCTCCTGTTTCAAGAATACGAATTTTGGTTTGTTTGTGTGTATATGACAGTGTGTCTGTGTCGGTGGACCTTAAATTAATATGTACATGGATGCATAAATATACAAATACACAAATAAATAAGTACACGAATACACAAATACAAAATATAAAAAATGCACTAAAGATTTTAAAAGAAAAGTATAAGATCCTATTTGAACATGTTTCTATCCTGTTACGAGATAACTAACGAGGTACGGAACCCGGTTAACTTATTTTACGCGCACTTGGCCGTTTTCCCAAGCACGTTCCGCCATCCTAGATAGAATATTTCTTTTTTAAAGGTAGTATAACGAACTTTTAGAGTTCCGTACGGAATCCGCTTTAATTACAAACCCAACGTTATTTATATTTGATAGCCTTTAAATTCACTTTTTTTTTTCTCAAGTATAGTACATTTGTTTATATAAACACATTTTAAAACATATTTTGGGTACCTAATAATATATATATATATATATGTTGTAATAGTTATGTTATGGCAGAAAAAGAAATCAAATAATGTTAGTTTTAGGTCGAAAAAATAGAAAACGAGTCTGCAAGCCACCGGATGTTCTATACTATACAATATATAGTATCTGTAGTCCATTGACATTCATGTCCAACCTTTAAGAGTATTAAAGCTCCCCTCCGCCAAAGGACTGCCAGTTTGTAGTGGTGGGGGCGCTTGTGGGTCCCATTGATGCCCATGGCCTGGCTTAGGGGGAGAGATCTTACTAAGAGCACTCCATGAGGTGGGTCTCCCTCTTTTTTATGTGAGCTGAGTAACAAATGAGCTTTCAAACCACCTGATGGTAAGTAGTTGTAGCCCATAGACATCCATGTACAATTACAAACATGACTGAAATCTTATCTGAGCTCGAACAATGCGTTGCTACTCCTGAGGACTAAGAAGGTCGCTTCGCTTCAAAGTGTAGTCGACAACCGTACCTCTCCAACCGAAACACAAGTAATGCTTTACGGCAGATAATGAGGGCGGTTGTGGTGCCCCCCCCCCCCCCCCTTAAAAATAGGTTTTTCCCCCAAAAAAACCCCCCCCCCCCCGATTGAACTATAGTTTTCACACGTAAAAACCCTCTGCGCTCCCTTGGTGTCGGGAGCGCATTTAGGTGAGACGCAACGCCGATCGTCCGACAGAACCGCTCCTGGTTGGGAGCGGACTAGCCACACAAGGATGGCTGTGGCTACGACCACGTCGGGTGGTCGATAGGTACGTTCCTGCGATTCCGCCACTCTGGTGCGAGGTGGACCCACGTCAGGTTCTTAGTCGTTTGGAGTACGACATAACCATCCGTCGGTTCCCCAGGGGAAGATACCGGTTATTCCTGACGTAACCTACACAGTATTAAAACCCTATTAAACGTCTATCTATTCAATCTACAGTTCAAGCATCAAGATTTCAAGATAAAAAAATTCTACAGAACACTGAGCGCAGATCCATCTCGCATCTAGCCAGTTTTATTTAACCGTAGAGTAACGAATTTTTTACTAACGACCCGCTGAGCGTTCCTGTCGCAACGTAACCTTTTAATATGCAAAGAGGATTGTCGGATCCCTTGCTTAGTCCAAAATCTTTATTGACGAATACGGATGTGAATTTGTACATTTTTGTCGTCAGATTATCTTGAAATAACCCTAAAAATATTAAAATTTAAAATGTTGCCCACCCCCATAGGGAAGTAAAAAAAAATTATGATTCTAATGGACCCACCGCCATTACAGGTGGGAGAACTATAGCTCGACCGCGGAGCTACCACCACTGGCCACATAATCCGCCGTAAAGCGCTGATTGTGTTTCGGTTGAAGAGGTGTGGTTGCCGGCCACACTTTGAAGCGATACCTTTTTAGTCCTCAGGAGTAGCAACGTATACGTTCGAGCTCAGATAGGATTTCGGTCGTGCTTGTGGTTGTACGTGGACTTCTATGGGCTCAGACTTAACATCAAGTGGTTTGTATGGACGCTTGTTACTCTTCTCACTTAAAAAAGAAAAAAATTCGAACTAGTTGTATATACATATATAATTTTGTGAGCGCATTTGTGTGTGTATGTGTGTGTTTGTGTGTGTGTGTGTGTGTGTGTGTGTGTGTGTGAGAGAGAGAGAGAGAGAGAGTGTGTGTGAGTGTGTGTGTGTGTGTGTGTGTGAGTGAGTTAGAGAGTGTGTGTGTGTGTGTGTGTGTGTGTGTGTGTGTGTGTGTGTGTGTGTAACACTCAAAACAGAAATTCGAAAAGCAGCCAACTATAAACACTCATCCAATTTGATTTTATACACCTAACTAAATTACCATGCGTGAACCCAAGATGGCGAAACCAAAATCCTTTGTTTACTATCTTTCCTGAATATTAAATCTATAGCGAGTCCATTGTTCCAGACTTTAGGATCCAATGTGCATAATTTATCCCTCCAAAGCCTATCAACCTATAACTATATTATAACTTTGCTGAAACTCTAAACCTCTTCCAGAACCTTTCTACTAAAACCTGCTACTGAAGTGGAACTTACGAACGTTAAGGGACGGTTTTTCTGTGAGAAGAGTAATAAACGAGCATGCAAACTATCTAATGTTAAGTAGTCGCTGCCCATAGACATCCACGTACAACCACAAACACAATGGAAATCCTATCTGAGCTCGAACTTAAATATGTTGCTACTCCTGAGGACTAACATAGTCACCTCGCTTTAGAGGGTAGCCGGCAACCGCACCCCTCCAACCGAAACACGAATAATGCTTTACGGCGGATTATGAGGGCGACTAATGGACAATGCACCGATCGAGGGTTAATTCCATCCATCAGCCTTTACGTGTCCGCTGCTGGACATAGGCCTCCTTCAGATGTCGCCGCTCAGATAGGTCCTGTACCCTCTGCATCCAGCGGTTACCCGCTATTTTTATCAGGTACACCTGGTTGAGGGTCGCCCTTTTAAATAAAGGGGAGTTATAAATTATGAATAATAAGATACGTTGATAGATTGGAAGGTGATGGAACCTTAAATGAGAAGATAATATAGATTGTAACTTAGTAAAAGCTTATATCTCGTGGAAAACGTCGATTTAAAAGCACCCGATACTGTGGAAACGACATCCGGTTTTGTCAGGTTTCTAAAATCCCTTTGTGATCTACGTCTTCAGTACACTTCTCTTATAAATAGGAGATACGGTTGTTGCCATAGAAAATTCAGCTGTTTCGGTCTCAAGCTTGAACCAGAATTTCTCTGTTGATAACTGTCATGCTACAGTCGATTGAAATATGTATTTTTTGTTCCACTTATAAACAACTATGATGGAAAACTATTAGTCATCTTATTATTAAAAATTACTTGCTACCAACTTTAGAGTAATTTAGAAGTAATAATATCGCGGAATTTACTATGATGAATACTTACGATTAACTATTTTTAATTGTCGATATTTCGAACCAGTTACACTTCTCGTGGTCACGGCTAAGCTCCGTCCGTCCTTAAAGTTTAGCCGTATAAAAAATCGTTAATCGTAAGCACGCGGTACATAGTAAACAGTTTGAGATTGATCTCCAATCCAGGCTAAACCTCACCAAGAGATGATTTGGATACCTTATATTATGATTGTATATGTTAATATAAAAAAGAAATATTAAAAGACAAAATAACCTTATATTCTACATTAATCCAATAATCACAAAAGTAGGCAATAAAAACAAATATTTGGTTCAAACGTATATGCAAAGTCGCCAGTATCTTTTATCAGATACAAATTAGCCCCACTCTATATAGATCTGGATTTATAAAGAGCTGTGAACACGACAGCAATTTCAACTTCAAAACATATTTTCAAAATCACTTCGCATTTTTGTGAAGTTTGAACAAACATAACAATACCATCCAATTACAGGCACAGTGAAATAACACACGCTCTATATTTCAAAACAAAGACACTTGTACAGAATTCATTATCAAAAGCCTACAGTTTTCTGGCTGGCACTTATGACATCCAATTATAATAATAACTCGCATTTCGTACGATGTTACTCGTATATCCAAAATTTCTATAAATACAATCTGAAATTGCCTGAAGGTCTACATTTAAAAAATAGGCATAACAACTATCTAATTATTTAGCAAGAAAATGATTACTACATTTGTGAAAATTAGAAAACAAAATTTTCTTCTGAAAATCTGTGCCGCAATTGTTGGCAAAATTTTCTTTGTATATAAATGTTGTTATTATTACATTTTAGTACCATCCCTTACCATTCTTGTTACCATTTAAAACATATAATAAAAACGCTAAGTATTACTTTTTGTCCACGAGTAGCAAACGAGCGCGCAGACCATCTGATGTTAATGTTCTCTGCGACCCATTGTCATCTACGGTCCAATATTAAACTATTTTAAAGCTCTGCGCCAACCAAGTGGACCGATGACCTGATAAAGGTAGCGGGTAACCGCGGAACGCAGAGGGCACAGAACCGGTCAGAGTGGCGGTACCTGGGGGAGGCCTATCTCCAGCAGTGGACACGAAAAAGCTGATGGATGGATGGAAAGCCCTGCCTGATATCAGGCAAAGAGATTTTTTAATTAAGTTGATCACAGAATACACGTACCTTCCCGTAATATGGACAACACGGTCGTTTGTATTGTTACTTTCATTTTCTATTTAGAAAAAGGAACAAACGAGTACAGAGCATCTGATGTTTAAAGGTATCTGCAGCCCATAATCATCACGTCCAATCTCAAACAGGACTAAAATCCTGCCTGACGTCGTGCACAGATGCGACAATACTCCTGAAGATCGAGATGGTCGCCTCGCTTCAAATGTAGCCGGCAACTGTAGTTCTCCAACCCAAAACACAAGTACTATTTTACAACAAAGTATAAGAGCATTGGTGGTACTACTTCGAGGTTCTGCGACTAAAACTAAAGTATTCTAGCTTCAAGAAAATCTAAGTTCATATATCTTTTGAAATACCTCGAAGACAGCGCTTAACGGAGATAAAAAGCTACACTGCCGTGTAAAAGGCCTTCCGGGGCCATATCTCTACCGCGGAGGTGCGATCCGGGTTACAGCGACTAAATCCAGACTTCACTAACATGTATAAATATTTTCAATTTTCTCGTTTGCACTAACTTTTAGTTTTACACAATTTAATTATAAAAAGTATATATATTTTGTCCTAATTATACCTTTCTACCAAAAAATTAAAGTCAATTCCTTGACCTTCAAAAAAAATTATTTGATTGATACAAATAAAATTGCTGACATCATAAATTCGTTTTTCAATTTATTCCTTCTCTTAAGTTAATTAGCTAATTGGGACGGCAAAATTTGATACTGTTTTTATGGTAAAGTTGTTTTTCACGAAAATTGGTCAAGAGTCGGCAATTAAAATGAAACAGGTCAGTAAGCTTCGAGTGTTATCAGTATTTTATGGAAGATCGCAAATATATCTTTGCAATATATTATTTGCATCTATAAAGTCCTAGATTCGATTCCGATTTGTGTTGTGTAATCACAGCTTGAAACAAATTTAAACATTATTTACAGAAATTTGTGAAAATTAAAATAGAAATAGTTAATCTTACCTAGTACATTAAAACTATTTATAATAAATGCCTAACCTAAATCACTAACGATACCGTGCCCGTGTGGTATGATGTCAAGAACGCTTGCAGCTTTCCCGCGTTAAATAACGATCGGAATTTTTGCGAAATATGAACTATCCCTCTTGTCACCGGTGGCATCGATCAAACATGGGACTAATTAAAAAAATGGCACGCGGTCCCCACGGACTAAAGATTTCATAGCCAAGCGGAACACATACGTAATCACTGTTAAGTAGAATATATTTGCGCCGCTTGGCTTCTCCAACACGCTAACTCCATACAAGTCTACAATATACAAGAATAATATCCCAAACCATTCCAATTTTGTTATCACCGAACAGTACGTTATTATTATTGGGGGGGGGGGGGGCAGCTTACTTGATGGTTACTCGTTGTTTATATGACGCTCGATCTAATAATAATTACTGACGTCTATATGCATTATATCCATTATTAAGGTCAGCGACAGACTAACTGACAGTATTGCGCCGACTGAAAACAAAATTCGAACGCCTCATGCAAATTTTTCAACGGTTAAATATCATTAAGTGGCGTGTCATTTTAATTGCTGATCGTAACTTCATTATTTCCAATTAACACTTACCCTTAAGTTAATTAGCTAATAGGAGAGCTGCAAAATTCGATACTATTGATAATTTGCCAAGTTGATTCGGTCAAGAGTTGGATTTTAATGAACCAGGTCAGCGAGCTGTGAGTGTAAGCGTTTTGATGAAATAAGCACGGACGATAGCAGGGTTTCATCGCTTCTTTTATTTAGTTTTTTGTGTGAGAAAAGCAGCAAACGAGCATTCATACTACCTGATATTAAGTAGTTGCAGCCCATAGGCATCCACATACAACCACAAACACGACTGAAATACTGTCTGAGCTCGAACGTAGATACGTTGCTACTCCTTAGGACTAAGATGTTCACCTCGCTTCAAAATGTAGGCGGCAAGTACACTTTAGTGTAATTTATACATCAAAAGAATTCTTTTATAATACCTTTTTAGCACAATGCATCTCGCAAAACGCTTGCAAAGTCTTCAAAATTAATGATGATCAGTAACAGTTGCCAGCGGCTACCCAATGAATATTATAAGAAATCAGGGAATACCTCATAAGAGAGGGATCGATGACGTAGTAAGTATTGCAAGCAAAACATGAAGGGAACTGGCCACGAAACCCTTCTGCAGTTGTAGACAATCTCAAATGCGTTTCTACTCCTAAGGACTATAATGGCAGCACCAAATCTAATTGAACCATCAACCATACTTTTCCATTGAATCTAAAGAGTTGTTTCACGCTACAACGTGGTAACTCTCCTGTCGAACCGTGGAAGTACTACTGGCTCATAAACTTGACTGTTTTTTATAAGATACTGAATGGACACGCCACCGACGAAACAACAGAGAAGGACAAGTAAACGGCCCATTTAAGGGAAAGCAGTCACCGTCGCCTACTTGCGACACCAAAACAGGCACCAGCCTCGCCGACTTTTAAAGAAACCTCTATTCATACCTATTTTCAAAAAGTCTCATATCCTAAAACTATAAACAAAATATTCAGAATATTCCATATTAAGAATAGCTAATACTTACATTTACACTTTCGAAGTTTGCCCGGAGGTAATCTTCGACAAGTTTAAACTGAGCGTTGAGATTTTGAGGCTGTTTCGTGAATTGAGATCTGGGCTACAGGATTTTAATAGGCTATTTAGACACATTTGCAAGTACTAGGTACTGAGAAAGTATAACTACCGAATATATTTAGTGTTTAGGAGTCTGTTTTTGAAATATGTTCTTTATGCACACACGTTCGTCAGTCAATGTTGGTATATATGAAAATCCAATCCTTCAATTATGCATATATATATAAAGTAGTAAATATACTATACAACTGCCAAAGGTTCATTCAATCATTCAAAGATCTGTAAGTCAGTCGTTGTTTCGAATTATGATTTAACATATTAAATCAGACTTTGAAGCTAAGCACTCTTTACTTTTCTCCCTCCAAGGATACAAAATGCTTAATTAATCGTCTATTATAAAACGATTAATTTTTTACGTTTGATGAATAGCAAACTGACCTAAGTCTAAGAATTAAACTAAGCAAACTCACCTAGACTTAGTAATTATCCGAGCAAATTGACCTAAACATAGGAAAAAAATAAATACGAGGCCAGTCCTACGATAGGCTTCCTGTCAAATTGTTTCCTGCTTCTAAAGACTAAATTAATCTTTGCTTATACGCTAACCCGGAATCTACACCTGTCCAACTGAAACAATATTTGCTTTCCAACGGATTATGAGAGCCACGTGATGCCGCCCCATTAGTCTTTAACTCTAGATTATAAATGAGATTATTTTTTAAGTTTAATTCTAAACTATCAATAGCAAAATTGTTTTGTATGCAAAAGAAGCAAAATACGCAAATAGGCAAATAATAATAATAATACGAGCAACGTGAGGCAGCCTTAATAATGTTTTTAAATTTTCCGTCCTCGGTGTGAATGTTTGAGTAATCTCTACTCGTCCATAGCATACGCAACTTATTAATATTAGTGTTAGGAGAAATATAGAAGACAATACGGGTTCTTTTATTAAGTAAATCTTATTGTCAATATAACCATTAAAACATACAGTTGTAATTGAAATTAAGGCAACTTGGAATGTGAATACAAATAGAATTCAATAGTGACTAGTATCCATAGAAACTAAAAGCGAAGGTAATTTTCGACAACTTCAAACTGAGTTTGGGAAGATTTCGCGGATTAGCGGTCAGCTACACAGCGCTCGAGGGTCTTAGAGAACAATTCGAGAGATTCAAGAAGTCTTGACTTTAATGATGTATAAACTAAAGCTTGACGAAGTTTGACTATAGTAGTGAATTGTATTTTCTATGTTAACAAGCAAACAATCAACAAAAAGTATATAATGCCAATGCGTCAGATATTAAAAGGTTATTAAGATTTATCGGATCATAACACTGATCAAAATCGACGTATAAACACCACTGCATTTCATTCTTAAAACTGATAACTCGCTTTCCTCTCTAGAGAGTACCTCTGCCATCTTATACTTTTAAGTAATTTGTAATCTAAAACTTTATATTTCATTTATTTTTTTCAAAATATTTGATATTCTATTTGTTGCCATCCGACTGACTGGACGTCCTTCATCTGTACTAACAAAACAAGAATTGGGCCAGTAATGAAGTATACTCCAGGAATCCTCAGTTTTCGGAGAGATCCGTACTCAGTAGTAAAATATCAAATTAGAACT
This sequence comes from Phocides pigmalion okeechobee, assembly GCA_018251015.1. Taxonomy (NCBI): domain Eukaryota; kingdom Metazoa; phylum Arthropoda; class Insecta; order Lepidoptera; family Hesperiidae; genus Phocides; species Phocides pigmalion. Next base: position 12,329 of record DWON01001061.1, on the reverse strand, counting down.
TCAAGCGCCAGATTCAAGTTTCAAGGGCTCCGGCGTGATTTAACATCACCTAGCAAAATTGCTTCTCTATAAAACAATTTGGATAGTGTCAAACATTAAATAAGCAAAGCATGGCTCGCAAAAGCCGGATTGCTAGGGTATTCGAGCGACATTTCAATAACACTCCACCATTCGAAAACAGCACTTATTTCAATGGAATAAAGTGTTTTCTTTATCGCAAACGGCACATTGTAACGTACAAAGGCGCGGATTACGACGCTTTAGCTTCGGAGTATTAAAATTGTTTCAGCACTGTTGTTTCCGACCCAATTTCAAAGGCTTATAAACTGTGGCCGTTCCTCATTTTTAGAATTAGATTATCCTGCATTTAATTTGGCTCTCAAATCGTTTTTTGACGGAACGATGTTGGTTTTTGGTATTACGCCGTCTGTGCCACAGGCTTCTTCGCTTTGTGTACATTTGTTGGTAAGCTGTTTGAGTTTGTGCCCTTCACAAATATGCGAACACCGGACGAAATTGCCCTAAAAATAAACATTAAACCTAATTACAATACAAGTCTTATTGTCTCGAATAACAGGATTTTTGACACGCAAATATCTTCAGATAAAATCCTCAAAATTGTTCTGTTAGTTTCTAAAACATTTAGCGCTATTCTGTATGGATAGTTGTTGTTACTTCTTTAGACATATCAAAGTTTTTCTTAGTTTGATTGAATACGGTGCAAACTTAAAAACTTATCGAAAGGAAAAATAGATGTGACCCATCTTTCTCAGTGAACATTCTATAAGAAAGTAGGTCAGATTTACAAGCTTAACTTTAACTATCCTACCCCATGATTGAAGGGTCATAGCTTCGGATTAAGCTATTATAGAATAAGCTGTAATATTGTTAAATCTAAGATGGACTTCATTCGAGAAGTGACAGAAGAATATGATTCTTATTGAATCACTACCATTTTATAGGTTGGAGAACAACAGTTTGACCGGGAAGATACCACCGCCGCCCTTATAATTCACCGTAAAACATTATAATGTTTCAGTTGGAAAGAAGCGGTTGCCGGCTACACTTTGAAATGAAGCGACCATTATAGTCCTCAGGAGTAGCGACGTATTTACGTTCGAGCTCAAATAGGATTTCAGTCGTGTTTGTGATCATACGTGGATGTCTATGGGCGGCGACTACTTAACTTCAAGTGGTTTGCATGCCCGTTTACAGCTCTTTTCACATAAAAAAGCAGCTCAAGTAGACTTTGAGATATATAGAAGGAAAGAAAAGTGCACTTTCGTATAGCCTCAGCCCTTTCCATGGCATATAGAACCTTATCCTCACTATCTCGCATCCCACTTCATTAAGCATCACAGGCCACAATAACTTCAGACTATAAAAGAGGTCATCTTCTATGATTGCAAAAATTAAGGCCGAGAGCTCTCACGTCAATTGCTTGTAACGCATATCTCTACTGTTTTGCTAAGCAGAAGAACGTGCAGATAAAATACATCTAAAATATGATACTGCGTAATTTTTACATTTTGTATGTAAGGGGTACTCACGATTAACAGGTTTTCAGTAGCCGTGATATGGAACCCAAAAAGAATAAAGAAGTAGACATAGAGTAGATAGCCTAATCTAATACCAGCTTCTGACAACAGATTCCCACCGCCACTGCAGTTTACAAGGTTACACGTTTAGCCGTGAACACGAACTAGTTAAAAATGTTGGCAATTTAATCGCCAATCATGAGTACATGAATATACCTTCGCTATCAGGTAATCTCAGTAACTTACTGAGAAGTCAATCAGTTATTGATTGGTACTCAAGGTGCAACTTGAGATTACTTAAGCACTCGAAGCAGGCTAGCAGCAAGTCCAGTTGTAAACATCAACATTAAGTTTATCCTACCCCCCCATACCTAACCGTTCCTTTAAGACTTCTCAGAGTTTTGTTCACTTCACCAGTTCAACCTACTAATAGTTCACTGACTTGTTTATATTGGTTCTAAAGCGCCTCTCGTTTCGTGTTTTTGTTGTTGCTTGCATTTTTATTAAGCACTATAAAACAGAAAGTGCTCTCTGAACTTTCCAGTTTTAAACTTTAATTAAATTCTATTTTATTGTACTTGTAGTGAGTTTGTAAATTTCAAATTGAATAGGATTACATAGATCATCGTTGTTCTAAAACAACAGTAACGGATTAGTATACAGTAGATCTTTGTTTTAAACGTCTTATAAAATTCATTCTAATTTAAACTTTAGTTTGGTATCTAACTTAGTTTTATTTAACCTTAAAATTATTAATTAAGTCTATTTCTTTTGGTAACTATACTTGTAGTTTGGAACTAATTAATTTTGCAGAAGGTATTAAGCCAGCAATTAGTTTTCTGAGGCCATCTTAATTTATAATAATACAAATTTTAAAACAGTCTTATTGCAAATTGGTTGAAAGTTGAGTTCCATTATATTAAAAATAATTTGAAGCTTAATTATGAGTGGTATAAGTAAAATATTTACAATGATCTCAAACTAAAAATATTCATTTTAGTGCCATTATTGTAGTATAATTTTTTATTTCGATAATGTATTTCATGAATTTAATGATTCATCGATTAATTTAAGAAAATGTTACATAGTTGAAACTAAAACTGAAGAATCGATTTAGAACTCACATACATTTGCAATCCAATCGAGTTTGAAACGTAAAACCCATCCAACAAATTTGCGCCCTATCGAATAATTCGCGACAACTTAATCTATTCGACTCGATTCGTCCGTACCCAGTCCGTTCGGACGAAATGAGGCGAAACTTGGGCTCCACCTAGCGAACAAATGTCGACTAACTTCGAATTACTTTCCACAGTAAAAGACGCATAATGAATCGCGTCCACTCTTGATATTTGTTCCCGAACTCAGACGAAATTTTCCAGTGAAAGAGCGAAAGTTGTTCGATGGAATGATTCCGTAGAGATCTTCGGTAAACAGCACTTGGAAGTAGTTGCGACAGTTTTGTTAGGAGAACGCTATTCAGACTCGGATTGGCGTCTTCGAAAATTGGTACTCATTGTGTATTATATGACTCACTGATTATGCTCTCTTTGATCATGTAAGATTTGCGCGATCGCTTCCAAGATCGTTCTTCGTGATTGAATCCACAGACAGTTACAACTTCATTGATAGTGAACAAAGGTGTTCCAATTTAATTAGCACCTACTCTATTAGACTTAACTGTTCACGTTCAAGACTTTGCAATCTGATTACTTATCTCCGTAGTTGGTTCTATTTTATGTACTACTTTTTTTTGTCGGATCGTACCTTGTAAAGAACCGTGTCTATATACAATCAGTAAAATCAGTATAAATTAATGCTTACATAGACTTGTTCTTAGTCTTTGGATGAATTAGATTTTATATTTCGAAATGTAATAAATATTGCTGTTGACCTCAGAAAAGCTTAAAAGTATACAAAAATCTTACTGATTCGACATATACAAAGACATCACCACAACCATCAATGTAATAACTTAAAAAGAAAATGGAAGAATTAAGAAAAAAATTGAAAAAGAGGATGAAAAAAAAGGAAAATAAAAAATATTTTAGTTCTATATTTTCCTCAAAACACAGTAGTAGGGAGAGGGTACAAAAATTATGTACTTACGAATTTCGGTCAGCGTGCTCCCAAAACAGAAGTGACGAAAAAGGGCTGATTATAAGCATAAAAAGGTACCTTAGATATGTCAATGAACTGTATATAACATTAGGTATTTTATATTCTTGAGCATGTAATAAAATACTGTATGAAATGAGATATGTTTTCAACATAAGACAATGAACTATTTGTTGGATTTTAACTTGCCAAGTATGCAATAAAACTCTTTTGTACGAAAAATACACATATTGCTGAAAATTCAATTTCTTATTTTCTTACAATCACCTCATATTATTGTTGTTTTAGGTCGTTTTCTTTTATACAAATAACTAGCTGTGCCCGCGACTTCGTCAGCGTTTATTTTACATAATTCTAAAATCGTAAAACAACTTATATACATGCATCGAGTGAATATTTAATTTCTCGCTCAATTTACAAAAAAAAACTTATTGTTCAATAAAGCCTTTCTCAGGAATCTACCTGTTGTTTAAAACCATAAGAAAATCCGTCCAGTACTTTTTCAGTTTATCATGAACAGAGAAACAGACAGACGCGACGGGGGACTTTGTTTCACAATATTAATAGAAAAATTTTTAACTGATCGCTGTCTGTACCTTGTAGCACTCTCTGTACAGAAAAACGATTATTGGGGCCTATGTTAATGTAGTAGAACCCAAAACAATGCTTCTTCGATTTTATGTCTGCTTATGTGCTTGTCTTATAAGGCGACTATCTTGGACGTTGGTCTATAATATGGTTATAAGTTCCTGCAACTACTCCTCTTCAAACGATACACAAGAAAGACTTCAAGGCAACTTATGCGGGTGGATTTTTACTTTCAAATACTTACAAAAACCTTATGAATAACTTTCAAAAATTTTCTCGTGATAATATGTTGCAACAACACCTAAATATTAAATAGGTTCTAACAGGTGGAAGAACTATACTTCGACCGGGGAGGTACCACCGCCGCCTTCATTATTAAATTCATTATTAAAGCTTTACTTGTGTTACGATTGAGAGGTACGGTTATCGGCTACACTTTGATGCGAGATGACCATCTTAGTCTTTAGGTGTAGCAACGTATCTACGTTCGTGCTGAGACAGGATTTCGGTTCGTTTTTGTGGTCGTATATGGATGTTTATGGACAGCCACTACTTAACAGCAGGTGGTTTACATACTCGATTGCTACTTCTCACATAAAAAGAACAGACTGAGAGTCGACCTTTTTCCATCCATTAGGTATTAATATTAAAACATGTGATGCAAAGTAATATAATATATCTTTGACCTCACATTAGTGTTGCTATCCCTAACAGTAATGGCAATTAGCGCTAAGTTCGGGTACATTAATCCACAACATAACACTTCGCTTTAAATCCCATAACAAGTTTTATCAAAAAAAAGGTTGATTAATATCAATCAGCGCAGCGATATCGCAAAAAATATAGCAAAAAATCTCTAAAATGAAATCTCGAATGCGTCGTAATTGTGGTTATAGGAAAATTTGCGCCAAATAGTATTAATATCTGCAGCGAGGGTACATTTTGCCGTAACCAGTACGGAAACAGCTTGCACCTGTTACGATTCGACCCGATTATAAATTGACAGATCGAGTAGTGGCAACGGGATCTGAAGCACAGTTGGATTCGTTAAAATGGAGCTTATTGTTTAATTATTTCAGTTATCTGTGCTCAATTTTGAACTATATCCTTCTAAGAATACAATTCAAAATCATATAACATACCAGTCAGTTGCCCGAAAATTAAATATGTAATAGAAATGTAAGTATTTCCATGTATTAGAGATGCATGAAGAAACTTACATTGTGAGACAGGCAGCGCCTCTAATGAGACATTTAGGATGTAACATTTGATAGTAGAAATTTCATATATAAGTATAATCTTAGTTTGTATAATACACGTCAATAGGTACATGCCGTCTCACGCCAAAAATGTTGTACCTCTTACATTATTATAAGCAAAAAGGGGGATAAGTAATTGTGTATTTCCGTTTTGTGCAATTTGACATCGTATATTTTATATTATTTTAATATAATATCATCGCGGAATTGATACATTTTACTGTGTAACCGGTACTCACAATTTATGATTTTTAACTGGAAATTAAAAAAACGATAATCGTGAGTACCCGTTATAGTAAAATGTACCATTAATTTAAATATGTTATACATACAAACAAATCTTAGTTCATACAAGTGTTACTAGAGGCGCTGTTTGTTGATATATGGAGAACATAACTTTTCACCATACGTTTTCGAGTAAAACCACGCTACGTACTTAACCACACTATGGGTACTTAACCACACTATGGGTACTAAATCACGCTATGGGTACTAAATCTGCGTGTAATATTTCAATGATTGCAAATTTCTGCAATACCTATTTAATTCTGAAAACCCCTTTTCAGAAAACTTTTTTCATAAGAGTAGCAAACGAGCGTACAGAAGAGGTGACAATAACTGGTCGTTTGAGTTTCGACAGGACAACTCAAGGGCAAATAAAGTCCTAACAGAAGCAGTAAATAAATGTGTCGCTACTTTTTATGTCTAGAAAGGTAGAGTTTATAATAATTAAAATATCTAGAACCCATTGAAACATAACCTTATACACAAAATGTAGTTGACAAAATCCACAAACAAGGGTATACTTAGAGCCATCAAAACTTTCGAAGCTCGTAATTTTTAATGAGCAGAACCTTTAAAACTCTTTGAAACGCAACGGGTATACGATATTGTTTCTACTTTGAAATGATCCTCATTAACAGAGGATTAATTTATGGCATATCTTTGAAGTACAACGTTGGTTGTTCATTAACTAATAACTTCATTTTGTATCGCGTAAGACTAAAGTAAATATATTAAACTTAATCATAATCCATATTTATAAGCATTAACGCAAGCCTAATTTTAAATAATCACAAATCTAACAGAAAAGAAGTTTAAATTGGTTTTTAAACAAACATTGTATAAAAGGTGTTTTATAAAACCTATGATTATTTAAATGATAAACTCATATGGTCTGAAACCACTCCAGCTCCACTTCCTACATTAATTTATGTTAGTAATTTACAAAAAATATGAAAAGGATTTGGGAGTGATCAATAGAAACGTGCTTTGGTGCCCATGTTCAGTTTGCCACTAATTTGTTTTCCAATAAAAACCAAAGGAATACATTAAGTCAAAAGAAATACATACAATTTAAAAATGAAGAAAAATAAATTAAAACTTAAAACAAGTTATAAATGTGGTTCTGCACATCCTGTGGGTTTTGGAGGATTTTCGCCGACTCTTCAAAACGAAACACAAAAAGAGTTCTGTAAAGGATCTAGTTTGAATAATAATATTTTGATATTGAAATTTAATTTTAATAATTTAATCATAATAGCATTAAGCATTAACATGAGCATAATCTTTAAAGTAAATATATTAAGTACATTAAATTACTTTCTGTCCGTGACCTAGATCACGCAGAAGTCCACATTAAAACAAGTTCGGCTACGTAACGGGTACCCACTATTATCAATTTTAACTGCCGGTATTTCAAACCAATCGCATGGCTTGTCATCACGGATTAAAGTTTAAAATCAATACAATACATTCAAAAAAATCATGCAAATTTATTATTACCCCAATGTATATTAAAAGCAAAGTAATTAAAAAATTATACTAAATGTGACTTGGATCTGGTGAGTCGCGTAAGTGAGAGTTCCCGCGTCTGCGCCCTGTGGTAGAGCCGTGGAAAACCTTTCTATTTTTTAGTTAGTTTACACCCAACGTAACCTTCCGTCAGCCTTGAAATCTAAGATACTCGTTCAGAGGTACGATAAGAAAATGCTTAATAGTGTGTGAAAGTCATAATGCTGATCATAAAGTGTTCGCAACCGGCCAAGATTTCAACACGTCGTCAACAGGCCAGACATTTCAAAGTCAGTGAGTTGTAAGATTTTAGAGATCGTGGTTTCCATCGAGTTCCACTAACTTTTTGTTTCAAACTGTAGACTATCCCAGTTAAATGCCCAAAACAATTTACAGCGGTCCAGCTGAATATTTAGGACACACAAAATAAACTTATTGTCATTTACAAAGACATTCTTACTATAGTTTACATAGCCATTGTTGCAAATAAATCTGAACGAAATCGTAGACGTCATAGTTACTGGTTCGCTTACCGGGTGAGGACTACTTTACATTGATATCGTGACCAATTAAGCAAACTGTCTTAACAATTAAATGTGGATACTTAGTACAAACAAACAATCAAAATATATTTTTTCTCTGTAATATTAATATAGATTATTAATTCTAACCTAGTCATAAAATAATATATAAAAAGGAGCAATGAATTGCAATAAATATTAATGACAGTTATAATAACGACTGAAAACTTACTTTTTTGTGTGAGTAAAAAGTGAGTTCCAAAATAAAGTCTCTCTCACCGCTCCACTATCGGATATTGCACGTGCACGTGTCGTAAGTCACAGTAATTGCTCCGGAGTGTGCCCGCGCGGCCCAAATGGGCGCATTACTTAACCACCCGCTCTATGGGTATCAGCATTTCATATTCTGACTTTTTCCTCATACCCTTAGATTTATATTTGAATTTACATCATAATATATTTATTGTGAGTGCACTGATTATTAATCTGTTAATTAAATTTTGATCAGTAAAGTTTGTAACGTATAGATGTTTACTATTTTTTTGTTCAACTAAGAATTCTATTTTACAAATAAATTCATTACACCGCGTTAGTGATTGTATGTAAGAACTTACATACAAAATATTATTGTTGAATTAAACCAATTTAACGTACAATATTTGAAGTAATCATGTATTTCGGGAGACAAGGGGCACATCAAACACTGTAGTAAATTGGATACTGGTTTTATTTTACAAACCAGACAAGCAAGGCACAGCTCGTATGTCCGATATTGCAAACTCACGTGTTATAAGTCATAGTAATTGCTCCAAAGACTGCCTGACTCTGCCTCAATGAGCAGATAACTCATCCAACCGGTCCTGGCTTCAGCGTCTTTAAATATAATAGATTCTTAGCCGTTCCAGCGCTGTATAGAATTCTGAAGGTATAATGTCTGATAATATTATCACTAAGGTTACCTACACATTTAAAAGTACTTCATGTTCACAAAAATATCGTTTTACATTCCGTAAAAATGTAAACATTAACGGTATTTCAAAATCCACTATATTGCAATACCGTTAATGTTTACTCCGATCCGTAAAATTCTCTAAATTACTCTATAAATAATTTCATTTCATTAATATTGACAACTTCACAATGATAGCTCCACACTACTGGTGATAATTTGTGAGTAATCTCATTTAAGAAGAAACTGAAATCCTGTTCTAATCCAGATATATAATATTCCAATATACTATATAACGGTTACTCACGATTAATGTTTTTTGATTGCCGATATTTCGAACCAGCTCCTTGACTCGTGGTCACGGCTAAACAGCGGTTTAGCAAAGCAGTTTAAAAACGTTATATACCAAAATGTATAAATTGCACGACGATATTATTTTAAAATCATATAGATATAATATTAATTGACAATTCAAGATTCAAATTATAAATGAGGTGCTGGATTTATACTGATGTCCACGGTACAACTTTTTGTCAGGCGGACTGCATGCTCTATTTTTTTTTATTATTGTGAAAGAGTAACAAACGAGCATGCAGGCCACCTGATGTCAAGTGATCACTGCAGCCCGTGGACAATCTAATACTTTATTTAACGGCACTGGATTTGCAAAGTGCCAACGTTCAAACTTTAACGGCAACAATATGAAAATAAATATCTATTCTATAGTAAAGATGTGTTCATCACGCCTCACTTAGCAAAATTATCGCCTTGTCTCGTGGGAAATTATTCCAGCTTCGATGCCGATGGATTCTAACGTTAGTAGTGAAAATATAAGAAGACTTTACAATGATTGCCATCCATTCAGATATTTACTTGGTCGTGTATACCAGGTACTTTCACAAAAAGCTGTCAACTGTTGTTGTCTGGGGACTATCAAAAGACATCAGGATTTTATTTATAAAACTCCAGTGAGAATAAGTGAAGTTATTTTTTCATACCTTTTTTCTTTACGTAATTAATGAACGTATATTATTGAAAAATCTTTGACCGTGTGGTCAAAGGAGTATGAAAATCTGCAAAGTTTTGAAGGCTACACAGTTGACAGAATAGCAGAAAAAGTTACACTTCATACTTTTCTGATTCGTATTCTTCTGTATCTAGTTCTGTACCAACTTAAAATACTCTGCATTTTCCGTTTATTGCGTTGTTCAATTATTTATGTAAAAGTTAAATTAAATTAAATTATTTATCCGTTTATTGACTGCTATAAAATCACTGTGTCACGGCTGCCACGAATACACACAGCAAGTAAACAAGTACCCAAAACAGAAATTTAAATTCACGATCTAAAAGTGTGATTGATCGGGAATCGAACCTAATTTCCTTTATTATATCGATACGGTCAGTATATTCGCGAAGATCTTTATAAATAACCAGTTATTTTATACACAGGCAGTTAAACTACATCGATTGAGATGGTACCAATCCCGTCCTATATTTTTTTATGTGAGAAGAGTAGCAAACGAGCATGCAAATCATCTGATGTTAAGTAGTCGCAGCCCATAGATATCCACGTATATCCACAAACACGACTAAAATCCTGTCTGAGCTCGAACTTTAATACGTTGCTACTCCTGAGGACTAAGATGGTCGCCTCGCTTCAAAACTTAACCGGCAACAGCACCTCTCCAATCGAAACACAAGTAATGCCTTAAAGCGGATAATGAGAGTGGCAGTGGGATCTTACCGAGATTATTGCCATTAGACTATATGTTAACTGCTTATTTTGTCGTATGAAAGTCTTATCTGCTTAGTCCGATGAAGTAGTCAATTACTTGTCATCAATTGTTTGTCATCGGACTTTTACAGATATCATGTGGTCGACGACATGGATGTCCGTAAGCTGCAGCGACTGTGTAACGTCAGTTGAACTACATACTCATTGATTGCTGATCTTATAAAAAAAACTATAAAAAATATTCATTTTTCATAACCATTCTCGGGGCCACCGCCATTATAATTTAAATGTCCTAACTTCGAGGCGAACATTTTTAAAAATAATATTACATTTTAAGTAAGACCTTTGTAATGTCCTTGGACTATAAAGACTATGAAACACAAAAAATAATATTAACTGACGATCCCTGAGGAGTACAAAGTGCTTTGCGATTTTATAAGAAAAATGAGTAGGTATTCTAAACATTTGTTTTTAGAACAATTTGTTTTTATGTTTTTAAGTTTTTTAAACAATTATTCCCGTTTAATCGACGACGATGGTAATATGAGGGCTAGTTCATATCTCACGCAGAAAATTGCTATCACTATTCAACGCGAGAATAAGGGTAAGTGCTTCACGTGGAAAGAATTTCGAAGAGAAAATATTCGAAATTTTTGTCATTAAAAATTGTACCTTTTACTTATTCATTCATAAAATTTCGAAGTAAAATTTAATGAAAAACAAAGATTTTTTTGAGGTTAGCCGCATTAATATTAGTTGTTGCTATGGAAGGAGTAAAAAACTAACTAATGTGTAATATGTTGTAATTAACAATAAATATTGTAATTAAATATAATAAAAACCTAACATACATATCTACAGAGAGTAGGCCCTTGTGTTAGTGCCAAGAACGCTGGCATATCCGCGTTGTATAGCAATTGCAATTCTCCGCGCGAGATATGAATTAACCGTCTTGTTCACGGCCACTTCGAAGTTAATAACGCCACAAGAAAGTTGTCTTGTGTTGTATAATTAATGTAATAATTACTGGATGTTATTCATGATTTTTCAAGGTCATTTTAAATCATCAAATCATGAAAATGTTTGAAACATTTCATTACAATTATTATACTTCGTCATTTTATTGAGAACATCTATCTAGAAAATTTATAAAGTAACTATTTTCGCTTCACCCCTGTGACATAATAATGCAATGCTAAATACTGTACTAGTATATGGACGAAGTGTTTATACACATGTTAAGAAGGGAGGTCCACGTGACGTTAAACATAGCTACATAACAGTGAGGGCGTTAAAAAGGTTTTGCCAACGACCCAAAGCTCACCGATCGGTTAGAGCACTTGAGTAAACGGACGGATATATATTCCCTGTTTTATCTTAGAACAATAGAAAACGAGTGAACAAGCCACCTACCGTTAAATAATCTCTTCAGCTCATGGGTATCCATGTCCAACTTCAAACAGGACTAAACTCCTATGGAGTATCATACTTAGATATGCTACTGTGTTTGAGGACTAAGATGTTGCCACACTTGTAAGTATAGCCAGCAACCATACTTTCCAAGCAAAAAAAAGTATCGATTTATAAGGGCGACGATGGTCTGATTGACGTCTGATTGACGCTAGGCAAATATAAAAATAGAACTGACGTAAGATTTCACACAGGCACTCTAAAAGATGCTATTAACGCGTGCTCGTCTTGAGCAGAATGTTTGCAGACAACAAAACATGTTTACGTCAAACTCGACTTCCTCAAACACATAAAAGCGCCCTTTGCATGCAAGAACACGGTACCTTCGTAAGCGGAACGTTACATCATAAACCT
>DWON01001060.1:0-26692 GCA_018251015.1 Phocides pigmalion okeechobee | reverse complement strand
CAACCACACCTCCCCAACCGAAACACAATACATGAAGAACATATTGCTTTACGGCGGGTTATGAGGATGGCGGTGGTGCCACCGCGGGCGAGCTCTATTGGCTCTACCACCTTTATAATAATACCTTTTAAAATCAAAGACGTGCGCATTAATCTGTAATCATTACTATAATATGCACTATTCCATAAGCCATTTTATTCTTCTCAAATTGCTTATTACTGTTAAATTCTACGCATTATTAAGGTACATTTAAAAAAAATATTAATAAATCAGATTGGAGGTAAAGGACCGCTAAGACGAATGTTATTATGAACATAATATGTTATATTATGTCACTTCCATATAGTTTTCATTAGCTTGAATGTGGCAGGTAGCTATTTATAGTACAAAATAGCGTCACCTTGTCTCCATTAGAATGTCAAATGTTTACATTATAATTATCACCACGTTATTGCGTCTAGAATCTAGAATATTGCTTGGGATTTCATTTTACAGTATTGGCTTATTTCCATATTTATTTGGTTTATGACAATGAGCCTAGAAATTGTGTTTTGATAAATCGAATATGAAAAAAAATCATCATTGAGTTTGAGGTTCTGAAATTTATTACCTATTTCTCTCTATTAATATTATGCCTTAGGCTAGTCGTATGATACTTTCAAATCAGTGAACAAAAACATATTAAATACAATCTTTAGAATATTGAGGTTTAAGTTCAGCCTTTATTATAATTAATTTTAAGGCATTTTGTACAAGTTTAGTCAATACGTATTAGTACTTAAAGTGAAAAATATTGCAAATACAATATTATATACGTATTTTTGGACAAGTTACATTTGATTACAGACTAGGAAAAAATATAATTATGAAAAGATATTTTGGAATCTGGATTTTTAACATCCGGACTATAAGACCTGTACAGATTTTTACATTCTTGTTAAAGGTAGATTTAGTTTGCCGACCCGTTCTGGTCAACGTGATTAAGACGTCATTTTGATTTAGGCGCGTAATGTCCTATTAGGGAAATGTCCAAATAGTAGTATGTCCATGAAATATGATCAAATCACAGAAAATCCAAATGAAACGTGATCTATGCACAGCATATTAAATTTCATAATATATTTTTTACTCGCCGAATTTTCATTTGAGAATTGGACTATAGATATTGAACATTTTCCGAATAGGATACACTGCCTCGATTTATTATGAGAGGACCACGATCTCCAGCAACAATACAAAGGAGCTTTATTAATCGTTTGTCTCTGGATTCTATTCTATTGAATAGCAATATAACAGCATTCAGTCACTATGATCATTCAATGTTTTTGTATCCAAAGCACGAGTATTGCGTAATATGTATCTACTAAAATGGCTCTTTATTTGCTGTTTGTAAATATTCCTAGAAAGAAAATATGCTATGTTAAGAACGTTTCACGTTCATAAACCGCTTGATAGCTAAACGTCACAATTTCCGTTATTGCTACCGTTTTGTGCGGCCGTTAAGATTATCGATTACGACCGTGTAAATCCTAATACCAATAGTGTTATAAGTAAAATATCTCGTAACATTTAATGCCGAATCTCATTTCTTATTGACATTCTCGATATTCTAGATTTTTTGTGCAAGTATCACGGTTTGTTTTTAAACATTTTAAGTAATTTCGCTGTTGTTGACAGTCTAGTCAATCAATCAAATGGAAATTAAGCTATTCAGAGTAAAATTCGGTAAACACGGAAAAAATGTGTGGGTCCAATAAAATTAGTAACATTACGATGACGTTTCACAATGATGGACTTTGGATAGAGAATCATATTGATGAGAATGGTGATGATACATGGTTTTCATATTGTACTGATAGCACCAGAAAGTAAGGACTGAAACTCGACAATTTTTTAACCATGTTTATTTTTTTTCAATTCTTGAGATACAATCTAACAACAGCTGACCCTCAAGGTCGAAATATGACACCAACTTGACGATCCGCATGCCGCAGCGTTCACCATAACTCTTTGACACCCAGAGGATATGCACCCTAGCCTGGATAACTAAATATTGCATTTAAATTTCTATTTTGAGACTGGTGGATTGGGTATTTGTCTTTTTCTTTCTTGGCTGGGTTGTGTCTGTTGAAACCATGAAAAAAATAATTCTTGAAGGAAGCGGTTTTTTTAAGTGTTGTAAGATATTTCTAATTAGCCGTAATACTGTTTAATAAATGAAAGACGGCGCCAATATGTCGCCGCTGTTGGCGGAATAAAATTACAATTAAATATTGACAAATTACTTATTGGAAGTATTAATAGGCAGCTTCGAAGTTGCGCCCACAGACATTTTAACAGTTACTGACAAGGTGAAATAAGCCTGCACGGTTCTCAGTCATTTAGGTTCGAACTCGTTCGTTCAGATCAGCCATACGCAATTAATAAAATGACTTTTACTATTTAAACACAATAACATTTGCGATTTTTAAACTTGTACACTTGACCATGGTTATTAGTTAAATAACATGAATCAAAGAAGAAGAAGGAAGAACAAGAACTCGTAAAATGCTTCAGGAAAGGGTAACATGAAGTCTCGGTTGTAGTCTCGAGGTCGGGATGAACAATTTCACTGAGTGTTTATTTTACGCGTTTGTAACGGATAACAAATAACTGATAAAATATATACACCTGATTCGTGGGGTTGTTATTCATGAACTCAATTATAAAATGTCTCAGCGTAGCTTTGCAGATATTCCGGAGTGGTCGACCAAAACAGTTTCTTAAACGGAGTTATGCTCTATAGCCTTACGCGACTTCGACTGATTCACAATTATTTATTTGACACATTTTAGACAGTAAATTTAAGTTTGACATAACTAAAAAGCAAAAGAACGTCCAGCTCCAGCTTGAAATAAGAATGTATCAATAAGTCCTAAGATTTCAAACATTAATAATAATTTATTGTGTTTTCTTACAAATAACAAATATCTCAATGACGAATTAAAAGTTTTAATTCACATTTTTTTTTACTTATTTTACAAGTGTAATTTTTTCAAACAATTATTCTTTGCCCATCGTGCTATGTGCAATTGATATTTCAAGATGTTAATTTCTCTAAGCAATTCGTGTTAGTATTCAGACCGTAGCCGGATATTTGTTGAAGACATAAAATGTTGAAATAATTCAAATGTTGTTTATTCCATGAAGCGGATATTAATGAAAATTACTGGTCTTGCCGTGTGTCGCGGATTAGAAATCCAATAACTGTAATTGTAGACATGAAATAGCAAATGATTAGAAGAAAACAATTATAATTAAAGCAGTGAAAAAGATTCCTTGGTAGTCACGAACCATATCTAATAGGCTGAATACTTACTACATATCTTATGCTACGCACTGCTTATTTTGAATAGACTATGAATAATTGTCACTTTTGTTACAAGGAACAGTATAATAAACTGTCAGTCACATAACTCGTTACATTTGATCTGTCAATCGAATGTCGTTGATGTTGCAAATGTGGATGTCGTTTATCAGAATACTTTTTGACAGAAATCTGAATAATAAGGCATATGCTTGTCTTCTTATTGTATATGTGCTTGTCTTCGCTTATCTGGTACCAAAATATACTCAATAAATAAACACGCTATTACACCCACATGATAAGTAACATTTTGCAACGTGAATTAAATGTAAGATTATGTGATTACGCAATATTTTATATAAACGGATTACATAATTATGTTTGCAGTCCTTGACGTTTCGACCAATAAATTGGCGTTGTATTTGTGTCCTGTGGAAAATAAGTGAAGCGCAAGATCACGCGACTTGCCATTTCTATTATCATACTATCTACATTACATTAATAATGTGGATTATTGTTCATTTACTAGAAATATCTAGTCTGTCACTCTATCTCTGCATTTATTTAAGGGTTTCTCACTATCCTCGTCGACAGGACAGCATCAAGGCATCTGTGCACTTTGTACAGAGTGGAGTAAGCAATACATGTATATTTATTTTCAATTACTTCTAATGGTGTATGAGGTCCATTTTTGTATCGTATCGCTAACTCTGAGATCTATCTTAGCTTCTTTTCCTCATTTACGGATTTCATGGTCGAGATTTTACATATCGACGATATGAATTATGTTTATGCGGTTTACAGTGGCTATCACGAGGAAGGTGGAAGTGTCCCTAATGTTATTTCCGTATAGGAAACAGTGTGGCCATTTTTCGCAAACTACGAATACAATGATAAATTGTAATACATACATAATACATAAAAAATACTTATGATATTCTTTGCTACAATTGTAAATGAAGCTTGGGCGTAAAACAATTTTGTTTCTTTCAAAATAAAGTTTTATAACCACCTATAAATCAATATTATGCACATGTCATAATTGCATAAGACATTTATCATGTAAAAAGATTTTCTTTTTAGTAGGGTAGCAGAACTGTTCGTCTACTACTGAACTTACATGGTGCAAAATATAGTGTAAAGATACCTACAACTAATGTTATGATATATTTCTGTTTTTAAGCTATATGAAACACTAAAACATGAATATAAAACAATAATTAGGACAAGTGAAATTGTATTAGTGACAATTATTTATAGAAATAAATTGATATAGAATAATTTAATAGTAATATTAATATATATTTTGTGGTCCATACGTATGATGTTTCCCTCAGATACGTTGAAAATATATAAAAATGCGATGATTTAAGTATCGAAATATGTTATGTACTCTTTTCTGAAACTGTTTTCATGGTACTGTAATACACGAGGGAAGGATACTTTAATCATACGGTTATTATTTCTAATTATCTAAATAGCCGCTTCCGAACTGTGTAGCCTAATTTATCGGGAAGTCAGAACCTTTTAAGGAGCCGTAAAATTGTCAAGTTAACTCGATTAGCCACATCAGTTAATCGAGTTAATTACATCACAGATACAAGCTTTTAATTATATCTCTGCTGTGTATGTTAACAGATCTGGTCCATTACTAACGACGCAACGTTTTTAGCGTGGGCTTATCATATATATTTAATTCCGATAAGTTTTAATGATGTTCCTTGCAGGGGTATAATTAAATTGCAGTTTTTCTAATAAGGCTAACGCGGCCTTCGCTTGAACTTGAAATGACGCCTACGTGCAACACGGCTCCTGTTTATTATTGATTTGATCTTACCACCACGCAACTATTATTTACCTCCTTGTCACCAGCATTTACATACAACTACGGTGTAATTGTAGGACACTTGATAATCGTAGTCTCGTTGCGCGCGCGCATGCCGCTATGAGTCACCGGTAAGCGTTCTGCGCACAATGCCGTCCGAACAGTCCAGTCGCGTCGCGGCATACTTAGAGGACATACATATTTCTTAATTTACGCTTGCGAGTTTGGTATTGACGAAATTTCTTAAAACAGTTGTTTTTTAAATTGTGACATAAAAGTATTGAGTAGAGTAAAGTGGTGATTAACAGTGAAAATGACTGCCGTGAAGAAAGCCCTGGCGATGCGTCAGTTGGATTCCATGTTCGGTAACCTAACCCTTGAGGGAGGGGGCCGGCATTCGCCATTAGTAAGCTGCACTATAGAGCACGACCCGCATTGTGATGTACATGGCCGCTGCAGCACTCCATATCGATCATCACTTTATCTTCATAGCAGGGAATCCACGCCGGGATATCATAGGGAATCAATATCGCCAACAAATGGACTCATAATCAGGTCCGTTTATACACTATTTACAATGGATTTATTATGTAAACTTTTTGATTTCTTATTGATAAATTAATGTAATAAACAGGCGACGCGATTCGTTGGGCATATCGAGGTCTCCAGCGCGGGAACTGGAGCATCCTTCGACGTTCCCGAGCATCCTTCGTCGCGACCGTCACAGCCCGTCCCAAACACCACCTCGAAGGGACACACCGAGTCCAACGCATAGAAACAACAACAAAAGACACTCAATGGGTTCGTTTCCGAATCTCTCGCGGACAAATGTTGTCAACTACAACAGGCGGGATTCCCTCACCAGTAGCAATATCAGAGACATGAAACGAGATTATGTTGGTTCAACTAATTCTTTGTCCAGAAAAAGTGCAATAGACACGAAAAAATCTTCCACGGACTCTTTAGACAACTGGCATGTTACATGGGATTCTGATCGTCATCATTCTATATCGCAATTGGCGCACGATGACAGATTTTCTTGCGGACACACTAAGGTAACTATGAAAAGTAATTGGCATTTCTTACCCTAAACATTATTTACGCACGTAATTATTAAAAAAATGCACATAAAATTAAATGAAATCATTTGTTAATATTGTCGCGTTAAGTAATCTTTGTGAAAGAATTCTGAAGTTATCAGATGCGGTTTTAGTGGACAAGTCACGGTCTTGAACTCGTAATACAAGCTGTTATTATTATAGGAAGTGCTATTAATTTTCTATGCGTACTCTTATTTCAATTTATTAAGCTAATAACCGTGAAGCTATGTAACGTTGGAAAGCTTACGTATTGATCTTCTTTTGCAGCACGATAATAGAATTTATACAACCAAATCACGCGATACTTGCATATTTAATTGCATTTTGGTCAGTAAGAAATCACCAATTACGTTGTGAAAGTATTAAGACAAACCTAATTTTATTATTCTCCTACAATTATGTATAACAGCTTATATTCACTAATCCAGCACCTTGTTACCAGCAGAAATATCTAGTGATATTATATGTACTTATGGATTTACTATCTTTATGGGGGTTCCGATAACTGTTTGGTTGTCTTTCCAAATACGATTTCCTTATGTCTTTTCTTAGAAACCAAATCTTTTCCATTGTTAAATATGGATATCGGCCCTCATAAAAATCAGACAAAATAGGCGGTAGTTGCTACACAACGTACCAGGCCATTGCTCCCTAGAACTGTGACGAAATAAGATAGACACTGCTGTTCTATTAGGAAAATCATTGTGTACGGTAATTGATTTGACTAAATTTGACACGCAATGCTACACCGTGCCGTGAGAGATTGCGAGGGTCAGTTATTGCCTTTTAGTTAGGAACAGATACATTATTTTATTCTTTAAGTTTGATATGATGTACATGTATAATTGTGTGTGGAGCATAGGACTTCTCATTGTGCGTAGTTCGTAAATGAAACAAAAAAATAATAAACGACGTGGGACGAGGTCGGAAAATGGATGGGCGATCACTAGTAATAAAAATCCTATACGCAATTCTGTGCTGCACAGGACGTCAGTCATTGTTACAGATAGATGGCAGTTATTAAACGTTGTCAGAGGCAGACCGTATAGGATATGAGAATACATCCGGCAAACGACCAGCTCAAAAAATAGTTGTCTGGTTGTACGAATGCATCAATATATAAAAAATCATGTATCGGCCGTATATTGTTTTTTTTAATAATTATTCTGTATAATTTCTTTATGTCTGTGGATTCTGTTTTAGGTGTTATTTGTTTTATGATTTCGTGTTATTATTATTAAACTCGTAATAACTATTAGCTGGGATAGTGTCTATTTCATAAGAGAATGATCCGTTCATGGTTACGGATTAAGAACATGACGCGGGGTTGTCGTCAAAGTTTAGCACTTACGCTTAAGTGCCTATTTACCAACGGGCTTATTTAGATGCAAATAGAAATTTGATAAGATCAAATTGGAATGTCTCCACCCGGCCGCTCTAAATGGCCCGCTAGCACCCAGGCCGCACCGCGCACCGTCCGCCGCGACCTACACGACCATAAATGGATATGACGCCGTCGGCTCGCACCCGTCACGACTAAATCATGTCAATATTTACATTTTGTCTCATTCGTTTACGACTATCTTGTGGACACCAACCCGAGAATTGTCAGAGATGCAATTTGAATACAGCAAGTACTCTGAGCGAAATGACTCACCAAATTGTCGTTTTATTGTGGTGGGCATTTATATTATATTATAGTAGGCATAGTTTAACTATATAAGGGCTAATTTAACTATTTAACTGTATAACAGGTTAAAACATAAATGTATTTTGAAAATATCTTCTTGTTGTCTATTTATGATTAGATTTAAGAACAAAGTAGGTAAACCATAGAAACAAATAGCATTGAAATGTTAATTATTACTATTTATAGAATGTTACAATAGTTTTGAATTTTCCCGTTATCCGCGATCCCTATTGTTTTCAGCGAAGATATGTCAATTTTCTTTTACCTTTCAGTAAATATTCTGTCGACCTTTTTATTTAATCCTTTCAGGGCATGATTTTGTAATAACATAACTCTGTATAACATCGTATACTATTGGACCTCAATATTTCAAATTATTTTTTTATATTTGCTAACATATTTATATTGACTTCTTAGACGAGGTCTTTGGTATCCCAAGACCCGCATAGTTAACCTTAGTTAAATTTGAATAATTTGTCAATTGTTTAATATACATGAAAATGTCGACATTGCATATTATTTGAAAAAAAATGGTTGCTTCGTCTACTAGGATGTCATATAGACAACAAAAATAGTACTTTCGCTCAAAACGAAAAAAAAAAGCGTCGATTTTGAATGAAATTGGTGTAGTTATAATTAATTATCCTAAAAATAAAAATAAGATCTTATACAGCGTAATAATGTCTTATTTCCTAAAGTGAATGAGGTACAACTGTGGGGTAATGATATTGAAGTAAGAATTTAAATTTATACGTTGACTGCGGGCCACAAGTGACCATGTGGCATGCAGTTATGCACGCAAACATTGGGAAATAAAGAGAAAACTGCACAAATAAGCATATGCTTTTAAATGAAACGTTACAACGAACATGTTAAATATTTTCTTAGCTTTGTATCACAAATTAATAGTATGAATAAATTGTGCGATGTATTTCTAAACCGCGAAGTAGGATATAGTTGTAGGTATTAACCACCTGACCACCTGACCACCTGGTGCAGCGGTAAACATATCGGTATAGCATGCAAATTTCAATGAAATTCCTTATAAGGAATTTACACATACTTAATTAATGATCAGTTCATCGGCTTTGAACGCCCTTTTGGTTAAGGTTGACCGGTAGAAAAATCCGGCGGAAAAATCTTCGGCACTCCTTGGAAATCTGTCGTAATTACGATACTTATAATGCAGTATAACTTTTTTAGGCTTCCGGTTTCGGCAAGGTGCTTGTTTGCAAGATGAATTTAGATTTCTATTTTGGGTCCGGGTGCTTGTGTATTCTTCTTCATTTGTCAATGGCATCCTTCACGTGGTATCTTCGCGAAAGACTATGAGTGTAGAAAGCGTTGTTTTATTAATTTTTTATGTTTAACACTTTTGGTTCTAAAAAAACACATCCCACTCATGGTTGTCGTGTATATTTTACATGTACGTATAAAATATAGATACAACTTTATATTAGCATTATTCAAATGCGAATGATTAAAACATATTAATAAACATAATGTTACATGCATATTTATAATGTTTGTTTTATAATCAATTGTTTAAACTGTTGACTTTTTATTTAACCGTATGCGTAACCAACAGAATCTAGGATGTTGTTCCTACTTTTTAACAAGTCCAAAGTAAGGACTTCTTATTATTATTCAAATGCTTATTTCGATATTGTCTTGTCTTTTCGTGGTTTTACTGTAATATTAAGTATCTTAGTTTTTTCCTCAAATCACTATACATGCAGATTTAATATAAAAATTAGACAGACTACGTAAATATTACAAAATTTTCAATTTAGGTAAATATTACAAATATTATAAATTTTTCATTTAGCAATGTATATCTATATTATTTGAATTTTATTGATACAATAATCAAATATTGATGGAATGTTTGAAGTAAAAGTTGAATTTTATTTTGACAACAAATTTAATGTTTTTTATCAGAACGTAAACTACCGCCATAGAGTTTTTCTCTCGGTATATAAATTATTAACTTTCTAACAGTCAGGCAGTATGAACATGTTTTAGCATTTTTTTTTTGTAAATGTGCCAATATTATCGAATGTAGAGAGCTAAACATGCTTTTGCAACATTTTAGGTATGAATATTTAATTTTATTCATTATGCTAACGTAGTCAGTATCGAAAATATTGGTTATTTGTTTTAATGCGAATTTCTACTGCCTAATGTATATTTTTAGTCGATGTATGACGTCGTAGATGATTAGGAACAGGCGAAAATTTGGATTTTATGGTGATGTTACGATTTGATTTCTGGTAGTAAAGTCTCTACCGACAAAATCGTTACATAAGGACTAATGATAGGGATATCATAAATAGCATTCGATTTAATAGTATTATCTTTTTGTTGAGTTGAGTATCAATATTCACATTCTAGAAACACAGATATTGCTTTTATTCTAACGTTTAATTATTCAGTAGCAGCAAATATAGTCGTATTTGATAAATCAGATACAAATTTGTCAAATAATGTTAGAAATATGAATTTTAAGGAAGAACGTGATACTCTATGGTTGTATACAAGAAAATGAAATGAAAAAGAAAAAGTAAGGTAAAGCAAAAGAAAGAGATTGCGAACTATCTATCTATAAAAGGGCAGCTTTAACGCTACGCAAGCAATTTAATATTGCCATCCTATTATTGTTCCAGTCGATAAATAATGCGAAATGTGTCATTAGTCACAACTTGTGTAACTCGAGTTGATAAATTCGTTCTGTCCTGAAACCAGACTGTTTCATAAATCTTCAGTTTGACCGGGCCCCGAGTCGTTTAATCAGTCAATAAGATGCAATTGGTCGAACAAGTCACTAAACAGTGATTCAGTTTTATTGTAATTTTGTCAATGTTTACCGCCGTTCGAATTCCACGTAGGGTTTTTTTTGTATGACGCACAATGACTTCATTGCTGAAGTTCGTAATGGTACTGGTATAGCGTTTACGTGATGCGTTATGGCAATTGTGGCATTTTATGTTATTGTGTTGATCACATTGTAATATTAGGTGATAATGGTATTATTCCATTCGTTTGTAAAACGACTATTGGTTGTTAAATAAGTTTCAGAGTTATTTACGTAAATATAAAGTACGTAGTAGGTAGTATTTTTTCAACATATTTTTCAGTCTTGAGTTTTGGATTAAACCCATTAATTAATATTGTTCAAATTACATTCTGCAACCAAAAAGATTGAATGAACAGACTTCGTAAAAAATAGAGGCCGCTTATGTGGGTGGCGTTCCGTCTGTATTATGAAACTGGCTGTGCCTTCGACTTCGTCGGCTTTGATTAAAATAAAAACATCAGATATCTATCAGTGAAAATTTTGTTAAAACCGATCTAGCCAGTATTTTGTGGGTGCACATTAGGAGAATTATTTATAAAATTATGTTTTAACTTATGATGTTAGGTACAGTATTTATCTTTTATCTTTAGTTTTAAATAGTCACTTGTTATTTTGCTCAGTCACTTTTATATATTTAATAATATGAGTGCTTTATAAACATAATCATACATTTGCTTTTAATAGTAGGTATATTTCTAGTGTTTATCATGATTATCTACCCTTCGACGTAGATGAAAAAGTGCGTGAATTCTACAACAACAATGATAACAATATCAATGTCATAAAAACTAGATACTAGTATATATTATAGTAATTATAAATTCCAGCAGAACTAATAATGGGGTGAGAGGGGGGAGGGTTGATAAAAGGTTATACCTGACTGCATTCTGAATTGAAGGAAAAATATTACAGCATGATGTAGTAAAAATTAATATTTTATGAGCATACAATGGACTGTTACAATAGGGCGTGAAGTAAGAGTCGATTTGTTCGAGTATTTTCATATTTGCGGCTCAGTAAAGGTATAATAATAGAACGCATCTAATCCATTACAAGCGAAGGTAACTTATACTAACAAATGAACACAGAAAAGTTTTGTTTACGTTGTTTGTTCTCGTTTCTAATACTCTTGTTCTCCTAATTCCTGGACTCACACGTCCCTCGAATTACTTTATTGACGGAAATAAATTGTTATATAACTTTGAAAATCGGAAATTGTTTTTATTTCTCAAATAGATAATACATATTCGTAAAAGATAAAAGTAAAAATGTAGTTTTAATTTAATTAAGCAAAAATGTGGTGACCTGACTACATTTTTAAATAACCATATATTAAGCATATATTTACATTTTTAAAGTATAACGCACGTAAAAATAAAAACGAATTATTTTTGGCATATTTGTTTAAGATGTATATGTTTAATGATTTCCATTTCCATTCTCCGTTTATAAGACCGGGGTCTTACTTTACAATGAACAATGAACAATATCGATGCAGTTTCATTTTGTCACATAAATAACCTTAACGACAATTAGATAATCCTTTCCGCTAGAGATTCGATTGCAGTAATCGCCGGAACGTTTGCCCCATTTTCTGATGTTATTGCCTTGAAGGTGATATTAATCAGGCCAATTGATCTCGAATTGATGCGTATTGTTTGCCTCTTAAGCCTATTATGATTAATTACACGTCCTTGTGGTCACTCAATACCTACATACACACGGTCATAATTAACAATTCATTTTCCTTGCGTGTAGGTCGATATTAAGTTTATGATGAGTTTCTTCTGACACAAACTTGTTTATTATATGAACTATATATGGCACAGCCTTGGGTATCAACGTCACGTATAAGGAGACTAATTAAATGTTTGAATTTTCCAGCATTATTTGAACGCAGGCGTGGGTGCCAATGCGCAATATTTTTATAATTTATCATCATTGTTCTACCTTTAATTAATATCTACTCGTTCTTCATTCACATGTGTTTGATCAAGTATAAAGTAATAAAGTATTATTTTTCCTTCGTTAATATATGTATATTTTTTATTATTAGTCGATCATTAAAAGCGAGAGTGTATGCGACCATGACGACTTAAAACTCTTTCAGAAACCTTTCGTTTATATCAATTTATGGCATTGAATATCATAATATTATTATATCTACCTACATTTATATTTGCATTAATTGCGTGCGTGTAATCGAAAAAACATGCTACCAAATTGTGTTTTGTCATTTGTTACATGGAATGGGGAAATTTTATATTTTATTTATAACGTGATTTATTAAGATCTTTATGACTATACAATTTAAGCGCAATAAATTACTACAAGAACTACCTCTGATTGTGAATATTCAACGTAGAATGTATAATTTAAAGAAAGTGTATGTATGTTAGTTACTTACGCATTTTAATGTAATTAATTTGTTCTACAAGCACGGATACGGGTGACAATTGTTTGTTGTTGTCGCTAAACATTTTCGTTTAACGACGTAATTAGGTTTGCTTCGAATATGTGATATGCTTACGAACACCGTCTAAGCGTGTTGGCCGCGCGCGATCTACCCCTTTCACTTGTATTGAACATTCATGCGCCTTTCTCTATGTTCTCATCTCTGTCTAACGCTCGACGCTGGCATGGCGGTGCAACATCGGTGGTGGGCCAGCGCACACCTCTCGCCGCCGGCAATAACAGTAGCGCTGTTTCCTCGGCTACATCCGCACGGAACCGAGTTGCTGCGGTCGAATGCCTATCGCGAATCGACATGAAGTCCAAACCGGCACAATACATCGATGCGCCGTTCAGGCCATGGCCGCCGCTTTCCC
Organism: Phocides pigmalion okeechobee; assembly: GCA_018251015.1. NCBI lineage: Eukaryota > Metazoa > Arthropoda > Insecta > Lepidoptera > Hesperiidae > Phocides > Phocides pigmalion. Next base: position 13,046 of record DWON01001060.1, on the reverse strand, counting down.
GCCCAGCGCAGCCTAACTTTTACTTTCGGCCGCCGGATCCCCTAGATATTAGACATTTTAAAACCTCATCGTCGAAGGGCTCTACGTACTCAGATTTCTCCGGCATGAGTGCTTACAGTAACAAATCGCGGGATTACTACTTCTTGTCTCCCAGTTATCGGTCTGCGGGTGCGCCTACGCCGAGCAATCACGCGGATATGTACGTCAGTCGGGAAAGACCGCGTCAGCTGCGGCATCCCAACTCTTCATCTCCCGCTTGCCCGTGCAGTCGATCGCGTTCTCTGGAGGACGTTCGCACAGAAATTGTTACGGAATGGGAAGATGATGATGAAAATGGCAATAGAATTGTTGCACCTGCTACGAAATTTAACCGTACGTCATATAAACCAATGAGTAACTTTCAAAAACAAGGATTTCTTACTCGACATTCAATGGAAAACTTGGCTGACAGACCTCCACAAGTTTTACCACCGAAACGCATGTCTGCCTTTCAGGTAATTGAACAACTTTCTACAGATATTGCGGACTCATTGAGTGACTTTTTTAACGATAACATGTTTTTCGTATCATAAGATTTCAAATTCCGCTTTAATTTATCCAAAAAATGTGTACGATACGGATGTGTTAGTTAAGAATGTATTTATGCGAACTTTCTATGCTCCTATATCTGCTTGGTTACCTCATTGATGCTCAGCGAAGTGAACAAGTGTAAAGTGTGTCTATGGCTATAGCGAATATCTTTTATATTTGACTATAACGTAATTAGTATTGTTATAACGTTGGTATGGGATTGAATAGCTTGCGATGGGGCTGTCAAGCCCCGTTCAGCTCCGGTGAACCGCAACGCACCGTCCTGCGCGTGCGGTGTAACGGATGTTCGATACTTGTTTTTTTATTAAAACCATACGTTTTTCTAAACTGTAGTTTCGCATTCATCGGCACTGTGTGATGCTGGGCAAGTAATTATTCATTAAATTGCGAATCCAGGCATTTCGGAAAAATGACGTTAAATTCGTCGTCGATCTAGTCGTCTAGCAATGCGAGTGAGAATTCAGTTGTCACAACGGTAAGTAGTCACACAATAGGCAAATTTCAAATTATTTTAACAGCAATTTGTAATTAACATTTGGGGTATATAAAATTAATTTACATAAGCCACTTTTTAACGAGCGTGCCAAATACCTTTTGCGTTAGGTAATGATTGCTCATCCGAATCAGAACATAACGGATATTCTATGTATTTAGGTTTTACCTCTTGTGCATGAATTTAAAATCGATCGGTTTGTAATGAAATTACTACCTTACTAATGCAACATACGCGTAAGCACTCACATACGATTGTTATAGCGATAAAGTATATGATCAAGTTGCACGAACTCATCGATTTCACCAGAACTAATGATTTGAAATTTCAATGAGTACTATAAACACGGAGTATCACTTTTCCTTTCCAATCATGGCATGGCTTCTTGTCTAACTGGCTTATTAAATTCTTCAATTTCTTCAAATTAGTTTGTAATCTGACTCTAAAAATAAAATACAATATAATAGATGTTAATAGTGATAACGAAAACGTTTGTTGACCGGCCTTCAACTTGCAATTCCTTTACTAATTATACATGCGTGATCTTCACTGTGCGTGCTTTCCTATCGGGTACCATTAATATGTGAAAAAAGTAAAATTTTCAATCTATAGCGAGGCTTTTTTTAATGAAACTGTTTATAAATAAGAACAATAAAATATTATATTCCTTAAAATTACGGGGTCTATTGAAAATGAGTTTGTTATAGATAGTCAGACGCGGAAGTTGGCTGCGGTCTAATGATAATTTAAATACAAATTTCAATACGGTCTTGCGTAATCCTCATCGTCGTAATTCTATTGATGACATTATATTTACAAACCTCATCTAATCATACTATTTCACAACTTACACAGTTGTCTGTAACGCTTTATTAATGACTGTGATTAATAATGTATTTGCAAATGAATTGTTATTTAATTCTTATAGTAAAGTTTCTTTTCGTTTCCGCGCACATTTGGTGGTAACTTTACTTACTTTTATTATTGAGTGTATACTTGTATTATACGATTTGATACTAATATTATCGGGGAATCCATACATTATGTAATATAACGGGTACTCACGATTAACGATTTTTGATTTTTAATTGCCGATATTTCGAACCAGTTGCCTGGCTCGTGGTCACGGCGAAACGAGCCATGCAACGGGTTCAATTAAAAATCGTTAATCGTGAGTGCCCGTTATATTACATAATGTATTAATAGAACATTTTAACACGGCGCCCATTTATTAGACCTGGTCAGCGTTGCGGGAGGCGGCACTAAACCGGAGCTTGTTTGTCCGTATATCATCTACGAATACACAGACGTAATGTCCGCTTCCATTCTCGTAGCGCCGAAGTAAACACGTCACTTTTGTTCGCCCGTAATCCATACAGCATTGTACGTACAACATGCGTACAAGCCGCAAGCGCCTACACTGCCTTACGCAGTACACAGCAATGTTGTACGGCGTAAGGAAAGTGTTTTGTTGAAACTTTACTAAATGTATTATAATTATTAAACATATATGTACGTTACTATTGTGAAACAATTATTAAGTTTCGGTAGACAGGATTGGTTCCCGTCTTATACATTAGGCGAACATCATAGTCCTCAGGAGCGCAATGCATCTGTGATCGAGTTCAGGTGGGACTTTTCTTCTATTTAGTATTGTGTAATGTTAGACGATTTAGAATCAGGGCGACTGCAAGCTTTTCATGGTATTCAAAACGCATAAAAATAAAAATGCCCTGATTGATCATCCACGTTACAATATCAACTTTGACAATTTATAAAAAAGAAAAATAGCCACTTTCACGTTACACTCAGAACTAGTCGATAATTTATTACTTCGGTCCACACTTTTCGCCGGCTTTTTTCTCCCTTTCAACGTTAGCCAACAGGGCGCTCAAAGCCGCTATACTGATTTTACATTGTATCCTTGACGTTCATTAAATCTATGTAAATAGCTTACAATGAAACAAAAAATTTGAATTTTAACGAAATAGACATCGACTAACTTTTTCGACAACATTTCGAATGTTAACTATGACCTTTAAATACGAAAGGTATGATCTCATGCCTGGATATTTTTATTTAGACGACCTTTAGGTCCCAAACGGCCTGGCGGCCTACGTGCGTTATACTCAAAGGTCAGCCGCCGCCTAACAACCAAGTCTGCTTACATTATATAGGTACTTATAAGACCAATTTAATCCAATGTTTATAAGTTTAATTAGTAAGCGACGAAGGATTTTAAAACATCTTTATATTATTTTAAACTAATATTATCGCGAAATTTATACACTTTACTCGTGAGTATCCGGTATATAGTAAAATTTAAATTTGTTTCACGTTTGGTATTCGCCACCAGTGACAAGAGGGCTCGTTCATATCTTGCGCAAAGAATTGGGATTGCTATTCGACGTGGGAATGCGGCTAGCGTTCTGGGCATCATGCCGCATGGACACGGACTCCCTTTAGATTGTTTAAGTTAGGCTTTTATTATAATTAGTCATTTGATAAGTTCATACGATTCACGTGTTATTATAAAATAGTTCAATGTATTACACAGTTTATGAGTCCTATGCTAATTATTTAAGTGACACTACGAGAAGATGTCTTACACCATCTGCTAAAACAGGCTTATTTTACCGGCACCGGCGAAATTAAATGTTGTTAAAAGTACTCATTCAGTCACGTACGCGACATTCGAAAGTAAAACATTCATTGATTTACGGTATAATCTATCGAACAAATCCGTAACTTAAGCCAGTAAATGTGTATAAAACATTACTTAATCAAAGTCATAACACAATGTACGTCTCCTGTTTCAAAAGGATATTAATAATAATAAAATTGCTCTGTAATTCCGTTTGTATGTTGTGTGGGGGCTCGAATAAAAACAACGATCGCTGCATGAATGGAGCGCTGTTTCCAACTTCAAAGTTTGTATTACGTGTGGAGTGCGGCCGTACAATGATGGCAATAGGAATTTGTGTGTGTGTGTGTGTGTGTGTGTGTGTGTGTGTGTAAAGACATAAAGATGTGTGCAATATATTTTAATAAAGGATCCTATTAAGTACCAGAAGCTTCTATCAAGTCTCGGTCTGGGATTAGTAAATATTGTTAATCAAAAAATTAAATATGAAAGTTAAATGTGTCGTGGTAAAATTTTAATTTTAATAAAATCTATTTTGTTTATGTATTAAGAAAGATGCACTTTGTATAGTAACATAGTACAATTGACGAAAGAAAATGCTGCTGTTGAAATTTTCCGTATAACTAATTTTTAATGCATACTTTAACACAAGGACACAAAACGAACAGTAAACGTAATACGTTATTTCGTATTTATGATTATCACAACGGAGGAACTTGGCTTAAATTTAGATGCTTTAGATTTTTAATATTTTCCAAATATACGATTTTAAGGAATATTATCGCGGAATTTGTGCATTCGACTATGTACCTGGTACTTAATTTTAACGATGATTGATTTTCGAATTTCGATTACCGATATCAATCCAGTTGCATGGATTATATCACAAATGAACCACCAAAAAACATTTGCGATTTATTAAATCGTATTCTTGACATGTTTGTGTTTCATTGAATTTATTCATCTTTTGGACAAAATTTATGGGAAATAAATCAGACTCCATGAGAATATGGAATACACGCTGGTCACTTAATGGAGTATGGCGCAATGACCCCACTCCCGCGGGATCTGTGATGGAAGCCTGCTACATTTGTTTTGGGATATAATCATCCAATAAAATCATGCCTCTATATGATTGGGAATTTCGTGGGTATACTTTAATGCAATGTAACTTGGTGGGTATAGTTTAATGCATTCAAAATGTGAATAGTTCAATGTATTTGAACAGTTCTCTGATAACTCTTAAAAGTAATTTATGTCTTATAGCTACATTTTATTAGACGATAAATAATAAACAATCAAATAGTATAGATGTGTACTTCCTCGGATTTTTTAATATATATTTACGACAATGTTATATAAATTTTTGAATGCATCACTTGAGGTAGGCACTGTATTCTGATTCAAGAGAAAGCTTTACTTGCAGTATAATTAGCAAATACCACACTAGAATAGAGCCTTAAGAGAATAGATGAAATTCAAATTACGATATAAGCCATTTTATTTAGCAAAGACTTAATTACATATTATTAAGTCAATCTTGGTATTTTATTTATTAATTTATTATTTGGGAAATAGACAATTACAATAGACAGAAAATATACAGTCGTTAAAAGTAATTCAGATATTAGTAAAGTTTCCACTATATCCAGTATCATCACACTTATTAGCGGTACAGCACAAAATTAGGAAGTTTCTGTGTGTAATTTGTTAAACTAAACTACATGATCATAGTTATCTACCTGCTCGCTCTGTCATTAAATTATAATTTAATAAACGTAAATGATTTTATAATACGGAATAAAATAACCAATATATGAGATAAAATAAATCTTGACACATCGTTAAATACAACAGATAAATAACAGAATATAAAAGAACTGTTACAATTAAGGCGCCATGGGGATAACATTTTGAGGTTAATTCTCTAACAATAGTGCTTAGATAAGCTATGCATTAAGCATACCACTCCTTGCTTACATGACTTAACATACCGTGAGGGAATAAGCATAAGCACATACGCTTAAGAAATGTGAGCATAGTAATGAAATTCAAAGAAATTTAACTTAAGCTTGTTTATAGCTCAAACAAATAGCTTCTGACGATGTTAATATGCTAGAGCCGCATTAAATGATCGGGGAAGTACTCAAATTCTGGATATGTAAATGGAAAATTCTAAGAGATTTATTTTTAAGACTTTTTAAGATAGGAGGAAATATTTGACATATCAAAACTAAGATAAAGAGTACAAAGAGTAGTGTTATGATCATGAAAGTACTCAAATTACAGATTTGTTAATTAAAATGTAAGAGATATTTATTCTTGAGGTTTTTAAGATAGGAGGAAGAATCAGACATACTAGAACTCCGACGAAACAAAATCCCAAACACTATTGCTTCCTGACTGTCCTAAGTATTATCGTCGTCTTCGATGAAAACATGCGGATACCACTTTAACGGTAGGCCCAATTCCGCTAGTAATAAATGTAGACCTCATTTTAGCTATATTAGTCTACGATAGTGGAACGAACCATAAAAGCAATTATGGAAAGAGAAATCGTAGGAATTTATAAGTGTACATAAATCAGTACCCAAACGGATACATAACAAGATTTCTCAAGATGATTTTACTGTTAAGAAATCATATAAAGTTACAGAAAGTTATATCTATTAAGCCGACAAAAATGACGAATCCACGAACATGAACGCAGTTTGAATTCTTCGCAAAAAGAAAGATAAGGAATCTTTACTATCTCTAAAAAACGAGCAATTTCTCACAGTTGACAAATTGGAAAGATTTCGTGTGATTGTTGTTTCATTCTTGTTAAACGACCGATTGTTTAATACGAGCAGAGAAAATGCGAAAATTGTGAATTGCGTTATTAGTGCACGCGTTAGTGGCCTCAAATATAGTTCCATGAATTCAAACACTATCTGACAAAACGCCACAAAACGAGGTCTGCCGTAGTGTACTTGCAAATGAGACATCAGACAAGCCTCGTCACCAGTATACAAGTAAGGTGCTTAACATAAATTATAATAACAATACCCGCTTACTGCGGAGCAGAGCAATTGACAAGCCGTTGCGACTTTTTAAAAAGGCACTGTTCTTGTTGAGTAACTTTCTATGGAACTCCATACACACCATACCCAAGAGAGTGAAAGAGAAAAGAAGTGCGTATATCATATGTGTAAGCAAGACGATAAATTTAGTTAATGTAAAATTTCAGTACATTAGCATGGTCATTGTGATGCATGAGCCGGAAGTCTGCTGTCTTCCAATATTGATGTAATCCTGGAACGAGTTTGTTCATATAGTAAACACGATGATGTAAGATTTTTACTCTTCCAAATGTTTGAAAAAAAACCTTTATAATTTTGTCTTTTTCACTATTAGCACTACTAGAACAAAATTTGGTAGATGGTCTATTAAAAATTGTACAATGATAATATTGGAATTAAGAAAATGTAATTAATAGGAATATCACAGTACACATAGATTTCTAACTCACTTTCAAATTTAATAATGTCCATTTAGAATATATTTGCTTCTCAAGGCGAAAATTTTTCTATACCTTCTATAACTTTGCATATATAGGAAGGACGATTCTTTTGTTCTGGTTATTATAATTTATAAATATGTAGTCGTAAATAAAAAAAAAGGTAGAACTTAAAAAACATTTCTTGAGACATCGTTGTACATGCAATTGATTTTTTATGTGTTTCAAATAAGAAATACATATGGAGTCAAGTTACCTATCATATCTACCGTTTCTGTTGCTAATACAGATTACTGTCAGATACATATTAAGATAAATTATTTCAAATTTGTTTTAATTCGAAAATTGATATTCCTGCATGTGTAATCGTTGCAATTACTCAAACTGTTAGCTGAAGCGACCGCGGTAACTGCGTATGATTCGCCGGCGATAATTGTACGATCATTAATTTCTTTCGACATTTGCACAACATTCATCATCATTTACGGTTGCTTGTTTTAATCGTTTTCCTATGTGTTATTTACGAGCTTTTGCCCGCGACTTCGTTCACGTGTTACATAAATTGACACGTTGTCGATTTCAAGAAAAATAGGGTACTTGCGCTAAAAATAAGGTAGTTTGAAAAAAATGTTTTCGTGGAATTGGACGTCATCACCTGATCGTTTTACCTGAACTTCTTATAAAAAGTGACGGTAGCTCTAGCTCGTTACGCAATAAATTCGGATGCGTCGCGGTACACGGACCGCTCTCTATATCAATAGATTGTCCTAGCCCTTTCTATTGTCACAATAGATTGCTGTAATAGTTTAATTGAATAAGCCGCTTTATAATTGGTTAAATCCCTGCAGTATCGCTTCTGATGCCCGTAGCGCTGCCTATATGTCTATGTGTTTTCTCTATATTCTTATAGACATAACTTCTTTATTTATTAACCGATTTAAATGGAAAAAACACTAAATGTTAAGTGAAGCCCATCACAATATAATCCTGAAAACTGCTAAAATCGGATAAGCCGTTTCTGAGATTAATGTGAACAACGGACAAACAGACAAAATGAAAAAACATTATTTTGAGTTCTCTGGCATATATAAAGGCATCCCATTATGAACTTTTAACTATATTTGTCATGTACAGACAGCGATCAGTTACAGTTCTATTATATGTATGTATTGAAGATAAATGTGGATTGTTTTGTAAAGCCTTCGTGAGTGTCGGATGATCCATTTGAAATTATAGTTCTTATTAACGCCGGTGTAATTACTCGATGTAGAATAAGAGCACTAAACTTGTTAACACCTGCAAGAATAATGTAATGCAATGCTTATATTTGTAGTAATGATATTTAATATAATAGTCAATGTAACGTAATTCTATGGTTCAACGATAGTCTGTAACGTTGAACAACAACTTTGAATTCTTCAACTTTTTGTAGATTCGAAACGATCAACCAAATTAAGTACCGTCAGGAGCAATCGGAAGTAGGATGGGTTATCGTCAGTGGCAATATTTCATAAAGGGTTCCGTTTGATGACTTGTTAAACTTTCAGTCTTGATTATCGTTGTATTCGAACGCTATACGTGGTATTCGAACTTTGTAGTAAGTGGAAAGACGGTCTTCAAACATATCCAACTAACTATGTAGCCTTCAACTTATATCGCCATGAATAGGCATTGGAATAGCGTATTGGAGTATGGGGGAGAAACCGGTGCCCAGAAATAGTATATATGAGTTCCAGCCAATCTTTATAGTGCCTACTATTTAACGTATTTTTTTATGTGAGAAGAGTAGCAAACGAGCATATAAACCACCTGATGTTAAGTAGTCGTCGACCGTAGACATCCACGTACAACCACAAACACGACTGAAATCCTATCTTAGCTCGAACGTAGATACTTTACTACTACTAAGGAGTAAAGATGGTCGCCTCGCTTCAAAGTGTAGCCGGCAACCGCATCTCTCCAACCTAGCTTTACGGCGTATTATGAGGGCGGTTTATGAGGAGTAATTTCTGTAAACTTATACTTTGTCTAAACTAGGTTGCACTATTTAAAAATAATGTGTCTAATTGATGAAAATCTTAATGTTTCACACTCGGTAATCTCAAAGCACTTATCGGTACACCCATCAAGTTTCTAGATTCCTACACACAAGAATGTAACAGCGTTCCGGATGTGAGCAGAACCAACCATATCTTTATTTTTGCCGCATGACGATCTGATGTCTTAAGTATCTCCTTAGTTGCAGATAGGTTAATTATAGTGATGTAGTGTACTCGCTTATCTTTGGCTTACATGATACGCTTCGTTAACTTATTGATCGTATGCGCTATGATTAATCTATATAAGGATGACACGTCTCTACATCTATCTTCGTTGGAGTTCGTCAAATTTCGTATTCTTTTATTTCTTAGTAATTTATATTAATAATGATAAAGTAATATAATTTAAATTCGATTACAATTTTCAAAACCTCATGGTTATTTGTATGAAAAAAAAACGTATTTAAAATATGGGCAGGTTTATCTTGGAATTGTTCAACTGACGTTGATGAGGCTTAACCCAAAGATTTTTGTTAAATAACGTTAATAACATATGAGCTCGAAGTCCAAGTGATGGTAACTTATATCAACCGCCCATGGACTAGTATAAATCCAGAAATAGATGAAGCAATTGTTGCAAAATTTAAAAATATTATAGTGTGCTTTAAGGGTGAAAGAAAAAAAAATATAAGGAATCCTGTACACCTTCTAGACATCTTCATATATATTTTTTAATTTATTTGTAGTCTATTACTCACTTATACTAATCCGTATTTAGCCAGCGTGACAGACTATGTATCTAATTTGAGATGAAACCTGTCCAGAAATGCGACTGCTGATGATGAAGTAAACTTTTTGATGATGATACCATACGGTAATTTTCATCATTAACATCATAAAATAATACTGATGATGAAGACTATATTGGTCACTGTAATAATAGTAATAATTAAGGCAACGACCATGATGATATTGGTCACAGTAATGATGGTGATAATGAAGGCAATGACGATGACGATGATGATGTAGATAATGTGAACCGGATCGATATCGTTGGCGACGATGACGTCCATCATTGCTGGCGATGCCGGACGGCCAGGACTAAGCTAGTAACCAAAGTGCCCCTTGGTCGAGCAATCCTAATTGTCAATAAGATCCACGACAGACTTGACGTGTTTTCCTGCCAATTGAGTGAGTTCACAAAGGTACCTATTATTTATGTGTTATGTTACGATATGTAAAATTTATAATTATAATAATTTTTAAATTAATTATCGAAGGGTACACCGTTACATTAGCTTAAAACCTGTAATGATAGATGTAAGGATTCAAAATAAATAAATAATCATGACGATGACGATGGCCGATAATAATAAAAACTGGGTATATTAATTGTACCTCCTCGGTCAAGTCCATCAGCTTCTACTACTTCACCAACATGTCAGAATACAGAAGACGAAGTCAGACGTTGTCATTCTTCGCTGAACAATCTCATTGATGCGCTATATTCGTGTAACTGCCAGCTGCACTCCTGACACACCTGGCACCGATCTTTGTAGATCACTACAGATACTAATAGACGTTGGGTGCATACCGTTACTAATAGTCTTGCTTTTAGAACTTCACCCACATACCGGATCCTATTAAATTCAAATGGCGTATTTTCAAATTTCATTTTAGCGAACTTAGACTACGTTTCTTAGTAAAAGTTACTGCAAATTAGTAATAAAGAGGCCGTGGAGAAGCAACAAAATAATTGTCTTATTGTGGAGAATATATACCAACACTAAATTAAACTAAAACAGCTACTAGATATGGGCTGCGCATAAAAAAACCGCTAGCTGATACTTTGCGAGAGAGAAAATAAGTAGACGGAGCGATAAATGAGAGGGAAGGGGCAAAAAGTGGGAGAGGGGAAAATGAGGAAGTATTTAAATTCAACATTTGCAACTGTAACCAATTATCAGTCAAGTCTGACAAGAGAGACAAGAAAAGAAGTCCTTCTACGTATCAAAAACACCGGAATAACTAATTGACGCGTTAAGAAAAACGATAGTCGCATTTACACGCTGAATAGAGATTGTAAGTCTCTACGTGAGATATAGGCCAGCTCTATTATCACCAACAGCATCGATGAACCTTACGATCGCTGGACATCATGTTCTATCTATATTCATCTTAAACTGAGTAGATGTCATTAAAAGATAAAAGATATTTCTGTTTTAATCCAAAATAATCTAAGAATATTTCAAGTTGTCGGGTAGCATAAAGCGTCTAGTCCCGTAAAAGCTATAAACCGCGTAAATATTTGAGTTAAATATTGCCCGAGTGCAAAGATAATTTATGGCACTCTTACCATTTACGATTATGAGAATCAGGCACCAGAGTGGTCATTTCACACCGAGAATAAACAAACTATAGCTCCGCAAAGCAACACACTCCCCTACCCTGTTTCCGAGTCCCATAATACGATTTACAAACGACCATAAAATATACGTTACAATAACGTTTCTCAACCTGCAAGTGTGACGACCCCATAAGGAAGTTTCAAATAAAGGTAACTGTTACGAATTAATTCCTTTATTTCTATACGAAACTTCAGTTCAACGCGCCAAAAGCTTCATCAATGTAAACTAGATTAATATTTCTAATAATTTATAAGGTCATACTCTTGTCCTCAGCATTGCTCGTACGTAAGTCGATACGACAACACAATTCAATGAATAATGCACTTCTATTTTTACCCCTTGATACTCATAGGATAAAAATTACAATCATAGGATAAAATAGAGCTGCATGATATATTAAAAATGAAGCAAATCTATAAAAGGAACCATAAATTCTTAAAGATAGCGTACGCTATATAAAGAAGCAATCTCCAAAATGTCACGATTCTAGATTCAACGATTTTGAGTACGCGTTGATCTTCGAGTGAGCCAAAAACAAATACAGATACATAACTTTAATAAATCTTGAAATAATAATGTAAAACAGTTTATGAACAAGAACAGTAAGAAACAGGCATGCAGGCCACCTGATGTTAAATGGTCACTGCAGCCCATGTACAACTCCAGCCAATCTCAAATAGAACAGAAGTTCTATTTAAGAATGGACAAGGATGCGTTTCTACTCTTGAGGACTAAGATGGTCGCCTCCAATAACGTATATCTGGAACTTTGAGCATTCTTAATTTTGTTATAATGATCGGAAGAAATAACTCTGCAACACTGATTTATAGGTTCGTTTGTATCATGCTAAATGTGAAATATACTTATTCTTAGATATTCGAATTGTTTCTCACTGCAGCCAGAAACAGAACGGATGTGGACTTATGGCGTCGGCGAAATGAAGGCGCTGTTTCATAGCGAACGATTCATTGACGTCTTTTTAAAAAATGACGTGCGATTCCGATCTTAGTGTTTAGTGTTAAACTGATACAAAACCTAAACCGATGTTATAGTTTAATTTCACATCATCTTTTTCACCTTCATCTTTTAAGCTAAGTAAAAATACTTGCTCTTTCAACAAACACAAATTCGGACGCTGTAAAAATTCAATTATCTTCTAACTTTCCTATCATCAGGGTAGCCCTTAAGGGACCCGATTTTCAATTTGAGAAACAATGATCTACATTAATGCGCACAACATCCAATTTAATTTCCATTCACACCATAATAAAATCTATCAAAAAACTTTTTTTTTTTTTTTTTTTTTTTTTTCTTTTTAAAAATGTTTCTTTTCTTTTAATTTTTTTTCCTCCAACAATTTAACCAATTTTTT
>DWON01001059.1:0-26705 GCA_018251015.1 Phocides pigmalion okeechobee | reverse complement strand
ACAGATTCTACCACTTGCAATATATTCGTTCTTTGTCCAATAAAATGTACCTCCCTTAATATCAACTTTATCGTTTTTTTGTGTTTTATAGTCTTTTGTATAAGTTAAGTTATTTGTATATATATATAAGTATAAGTTATTTGGTGTTTTATAGTCATGCTTATGGAAATCCAATATTTACATTCTGTTATTGTTAACAAAATGTGTTTAACGATATCCTCTGTTGAAATTAAAACCGATAAATAAAAATATAAATTCAATTTTAGATAAATCTTTTAATTTGTATTCGCGTTCATTTAAATGATCTGCAACAGAAAAGTTGATGCTTTTAACATCAATACAATAAATTTTAGGCGGGCCGTTCAGCACCTGTCAATTCCATTCATCCAAAGCATTATTGATATTAACTATTGTCAAGTTGGATACTAGAGAGCTCGTTGGATTACTAAACACGAAGCAATGCTTGATATTAACTACACCTTGTCCAGTTGGATTGTAAAGAGCTCGCTTCATTACTAAACACATTAACGATCGACATGAATAGTAGTGGTGTCAGTGGTACCAGCCTGCCCAGAGGTCATAGGTTTACGTTGTGCCATAGGTAACTAGGTAACATATGCCAACAACACTATTAAGGATTCAATTAAGACTTAAATTTAAAATTTAAAGAAGCCTAAAAGATCTTGTAAAGACCAAATTTTTACAACACTTTATTGATCTATACTGCAAAGCTAAATTCCTATGTCCTGTCCCTTCATGAGGCTCTGGTCAAGATCTATGTACGGCGTGAACACAATACTTCTGAAATGAATAAGATGCATTTGACTTGGGGTTTAGAACTATGCAAACTGTCCTGTTAGCATTTTCTGGTCAGAAAAACTTATTATGACATTGCAATCAAAGTTGGTAAATGTGTCAAGTCTGAACTTCGATCAGTCCGATAAAAGTATAATAAATATCTATTATTTGTAATTTACACATAATCTACGAAACCGATACATAATTTTGAAACGCGTGAACCGATTCAACATTTCTACGCTATCATTTTGTTCTAATAAGTGTAGGTAACACTTAGACGTACTCGAAATTTCATGTTTACTAAATTAATTCTGGTTATCATTCATCAGGCTATAAATCAATGATTAAGTTTTACAAATCAATAGCAGTTTAATATTGTCTTTTACGCATTATTTAAGTTAAAGATACACAGTTGAGTGGGGCACAGTTATCGGTATGATAACCCCGCCGAGAAGGCCAAGTCTCGCCAGAGGCCCAAAGGTCCACGTCCATACGATTACAGAAATAATTTAAATTTTTGCAACCGCAGGCAATTGTTGACAATAAATATAAATTGGTTATAAATACGAACAAGTCTAGTGCCAAATGATGTTTTTGATAACTTTTAACTTAATAACTTTAATGGAAACATTAATAATAGATTTTTTTTAATTTTTGCTTATTGTAAAATAAAGATTTTGATGTTGTTATAGCACAAACTCAATGAATACTCATTCAATAAAACAAAAAAGTTAAAAACACATCTTTATAAAAATTATGTATGTGGTTAAAATAAATTATTAATAGCGATGCCATAACCAGCCCTCTCGATGACATGTCACTAGCTCTCTTATCACCAGCAGTGTCGATCAACCGTGGGACTTAATGTTTTTAATTTTATTTGGCACTTTGCCCTATGACCAAAGATTGTAATGCCACACGAGAATAGATACATCCTACATCCAAATTGCCAAGTGGTTATTGTTGCCACATTGCCGACTATATCCACGATTGGACCGGAGAAGTCCGCCGCATCCTTTCTCGCGTTTTTTTATATGAGAAGAGTAACAAAGGAGCATGCAACTTATGTTAAGTAGTCGCAGCCCATAGACATCCACGTACAGCCACAAACACGACCGAAATCCTATCTGAGTTCGAACGTAGATGCGTTGCTACTCCTGAGGATGAAGTTGGTCTCCTCGCTTCAAAGTGTAGCTGGCAACCGCACCTCTCTAGAAAAAACATAAGTAATGCTTTACGGCGGATTATGAGGGCGGCGGTGGTACCTCGCCGGTCGAACTATAGTTCTCCCACCTTTCACTTGTTGCAGTAGAAAAGTCGTCGCAGTTGTATCGATAAATGTAAGCGAATTTACATCTAACTACTAACTTATAAAAGATATATGGGTCAGTATCAACAACGTAATGAGGTTATCATATAATTACTCTTGGTGTAAAGTTTCCGTAACGCATATACCTACGCAATTGTATATTAAATAATAACGTAAATACGTAAAATATACCTAAATTATTTGTTTACTTATAAGTTGGCTGCAAGCTACTCGTATTAAATGTTTCAATGCTGCGTACGGATTCCTACCCATAGGGGAGAGGCATCCAACGTACTTTGTGCCCCTGCTCCCAAGAGTGACGGGAACATGGATTACTAGTCTATGCGAGTTACGCATGTTTTAAGTCAACATATGGATTTCCCGACATGATTTAACGATTACCATCTATTGATAACAACCTGTACCGATTTCTTCCCAATGTATAACCCACGAAGCACCAAATAGTAGAACTTCGACCGGGAACGTACCACCGTCGGTCTCATAATCTGCCTTCAAACTATGTGTGGTTACCTGCTACTTACAATCGAGACGACCATCTTAGTTCTGAAGAGTAACAACGCCTCTAAACACGATGTCGGACAGGATTTTGAGATCGGTCGCGGAGGTCCGTGGACTGCAGAGATCATTTAGCTTCAGGTGGCCTACACTCTCGTATGCTACTCTTCTAACGAGAAACAGGACACGTGTAGGAGCAACATTAAACGGACGACTCCGCTCATGAAATTTTGGTCAGACATCCAACTCTGACCGCGTCGAACATGACTTTATCATACATTTACGGTTTACACAAGCCACAAGTAATGAGCGCTTCATATTCTTTATAACTTACAATGCAGATTAATGCATAATGCATTCCAGTTTTAATTAAAGTAAGTCGTAGGATTGCTACAAAAAGAGACAGTACAAATTGAGTTATAAGGCTCTAACATTGCATTCCTTCTAATGGCTCATGCAGGAAGCGTAACTCGTTTATAGTTCGTCGACAACAAGTGGTACCTGTAGCAAAAACTGCGGAAAATCGCACGTAATTTTTCGAAGAACACGTTCCCGACGCAATAGTTAATCTATTACTTACGACTTCGTTTCGCGAGAGTGGTACCTTATCATATGTCTGTAATTGCATTTCTGTGTGTTAATACTTACACTTAAATAGGTGTGGACTCTTCAAGACTCGAGTACAACGATGTCACCGTAGAGTTATAAACATACAAATGTTAATGTATGGTTTGTAATTGACGAATTGCATCAGTTAATGCCCAGGAATCCATTTATGACACTTACGACATAAGGAATAAACCTTAACTAAGGGTTTCGTGTATTGTTGATTGTAGTAGATAGTTAACTCAGGAAAAATCTTCTGCCCTTCTATACTTAATCCTTTCCTACCTTCACAACATTATCCTTACGCCAACATTTATTTTGTAAACAAAAGGACTTCTACTAAGGGTACATATTTCGAGCAATAAATTGCAAACGCGCAGTACGGGAATGCGACCAGTGTTCCTGGCACCACATAAGACTTTCCGTTGATTTTTTATTATAATTATATCGATATTATCGATCGGTTTTTCGTTAAATTAGTTTTAAGGTATTTTAAAAAACTGAATTGATCAAATATTAGATCGACTAAGTAATATAAATTATTAAATCGACTGCAAAAGTAACAATTGTATTATTAATGTTCACACTTGAGGAATACAGTTATCTACGACCTCAATATAAAGTCAGAAAAAACAGCGATATAGAGGAAACGGAACGGTTCCATTTTTATTACAATTAATATTTGTTTTCTGCATTCTTGTGGTTTATTTCTTGTACGAGAAAGATTTTAAAAAACTGAGGAATGTACATAAATAAATATTGCTGTAGATACGTTATTCAAAGATTTTATTGAAATAGTCTACAGTGTTCTTAAGTTTAGTGTTATTTGTTTTCCCTTTATTGAAAATATTAAATAAGACTTTGATAATCTTAATAATACTTTATTATTATTCTGGGACGTATATAACTGTTTCAAATGTTGTTAAGAGATTTACTTTGAAATTAAAAGCAAACAAACTAATGAGATAGACGCCGCCGTCTATTGTCTGTTATCGTGCAATCTTATTACGAATTGATATAAACATCGAAAAAGCGTTTACATATAGTAGGTCCCACTGATAAGAGTCTCCTGTAACTAGGGCGACTGATATGAGGCACGTGATTTGGTCTCGCCACGCCAGCTAGAGACAGAATCAAATCGACCGATAAAACATAAAACAAGTTTACTCAAAATAAATATAATTCGACGCGCGAAATTGATTGACCTTTTCTATTTTCTGATACCCGCCATGCGAGTTATCATCCGCATAAATTAAGAAAATGTTATAATTAATTATTATTCAGTTTTTTTATATTACTTTGCACGATTTCTTTATAATAAACATTGATACTGTGGTATAACAGTTTACCAGGTCTGTCTTACTGGAATGAATTATGTAACATTGACCGGAATTTAAATTCTTACTCATTAAATTATGCTAATATTTGCAGCAATCGCTTTTCATTGCATAACAGGAATATAAACATATCTATATGTGTATAGAAATCATTTTGAAACTCAATCGACAACAATTATATATATTTCTGATTTAAAAGTCAACGTACGAAGAGCATCTTACCAGAATTTTTAGATGTTTTTGTAATTATTGTTTATCCTTTGTTAATTTTACCATTTTTGTTTCTTTCTTTGACAAATATTTTACATAAGTCACATGTACTTTTAAATATTATTAATACATATCAAATACATTATTAAGATTTTGCTTAATAAACAACATTAATCTACCCATAGAATTTTAAATTTGTGCCGTATGGTATGTCAAAACTAATTAACACGTACCTACGTACATTGATTTATGTAGTCTACGATTTAAAATGTATCTTTATTTTGTTGAAAGCAAATAGAATCACTTTATTATAAATTTAAATTATGATCAGCAATCAATACATAGTAGAAACAGATAAAGTGGGTAAACTAGAATCTAAGCACATTTGTGAAACCAGTCACCTATATTTGAATAACATAAAAACAATAAACGAACATGCAGTCCAAAAGATGATAATTGATTACTACCAGTATATTCAAATAAAAAATTCCCCCTATATTATTTTTGATAACGTATTGCATGAAATTATTTATTTCTAAAGAAGCTTATTATAATATACATACGTAACATAATATTTAGGTAACAGTTTATATATACAACAATCTATTTACCATATAACCAATATATTTAACATCGAAGTTTATTTTAAGAAATGGCGGCATAATACAGTGAAAAAATACTTTAAGGCAGCGGATATAATGAAGATGTCCTTGATCTACTGACAGGACGCTTACGAATTGCGACATTCCTTTAGCACATTATGCATATCTAAGGTTACCGAGTTTGGGAAACCTCAAATATTTTAAATTCCTGGACAGCTGAGATCACCAGAGACTGGAATACTAGTAGATGGATAACAAACATCGATATGAAAATTAGGAAGGCTTATTTGGTATATAATAAAACTCCTGTAGTTTATGGCAATATAAAACTATAAAAAGCTGTATATTTTGTAAAGTGCTGTACAGTTTGACTGAGGAGGTTCCACGAACACTCCGATTTTTATAGTGAATCAAATCAAATGTTTGGATGGAAAGGTCTGGTTCCTTACTTACATATGAGTGCTCTAAATTCGATTTTCGTCCAGAACAATATCAAAAGGATTCATTTATATTTTTTCTGTAAGTCAGGGTTTTTTTACCCCAATTTATATGTGTCCATAATAACTGCGGGAATCCTTGAGCGGAGTTTTGAGTGTAACGATCATATTTTTACTATTATCAGCAATTACATATGTATGTACATATATGCATTACATCGACATTTGGTTTAATTATCTAAAGTATACTGTGGCTCACTAAACCTATTAAAATAATATGTATTATTTTAACTAATAATATAATTATTATTAATATAGCATATAATTTTACACAAAGGGCATATGATTCTCAGAATTTGACAAAGACACGTGTCCAAACAAATTCAAATGCCAGGGTCGGCTGCAAACAATGAACGTTTTGGATGTTTTAAAATAATCTATTATCAAAGATAGGCAATGATGTGAGTTATTTTAATATGAATTGTAACATTGAAAACTTAATGGTGTAAACGTGACCTGTCTAATCTTCTGGATTGACGTCATTGTAAAGAATTAGGGTTGATAGACTTGCGTATCTCATTTACCTTATCTATCAACTACGGATTACCTTTTTACCATATTTTGTACTAGCCTTAGCCGCAGCTTTGTCGGTAATATACAAGCTTAGATACCTGTTATATAGTGTTTGGCAGTACTTTGAAAATGCTTAAAAAGTGGTGGTAAATACTGGTGGTATAGTGTGGTCTGCGATTATGTTGATTTAATATCTTTCCTTATTTCTATTTTTTATTGTTTTTCTTCCTTTCATTTACTAGTGCCTTGTAGTTTTAAGTATTAATTTTTTTTATTCTACTCTGTTAATTATTTATGTCATATGCGCTTTTGATAGTGTGTATATGCAATAAACGTTTTTCTTTCTATATCTATTTTATTTAACCGAGAATAAGATAGGCCACGAGCGGGCTGCAAATTTTATCAATAATTTACCTTGGGCAATAATTCACAATATGCTACGGAAAGATTTGTCATGAAGCCTCGTGATCGCCAGCTGCGGTTCCATGGATGAGGTGAGCAGCGTTGGCAATAGTGGCAGCGGTGACGATAGATAGTTTTACGCGCGCGCCTAGTCACCGCTCCTTATCTGATTCAAAAAACTATTCACCTTCACGAATCTTCAAAATACACCTTTCTGAAGCATTTTAAAAGTTATAGTCCGAGACGGAACTGGTCATGAAATATGCCGGCTCGCGGTCTGAGTATTGTTTACTCTAAAAAAAATTAGATACCTACTTATTAAAAATAGTAAAATCGTGCTCAAGACTAGGAAGTTTTAAAATATGAATTTGTATCTCGACATTTAGTCTATGGTAAAATGTTATTCGCATTTCGTCGTTTACAATCGGGAGGCCGATCGTGTTCCCGCCAAGACGACGTAACTTTACATTTATCTAAATGGTACAACACTTTCAGGTGCAGTACAGATAAAATATCGAGGTTTATTAAATTATAAGTATATATGCGTTTCAACAGACTATAGAAAAAATACAATAATGCGGATTTCTTTAGGTAACTGCCAAGGAACATCCTTGTATCAGGAATTTATGAATAGATATAAGTAATACAAACAATTTAATTATAAACCATGCACTTGACACTCGGAAGTCAATGAAGTTTTAGGTATCGGTTATCTACATAATACAATGCTTCCTTCACTCATAGCCTCGCAATGGGATATATTGTGTCTTTCTACTTAACATCGATTATCCTGCATGTCTTTTCGCTAAATTTCTATTTAAATCTAATGAGACTTTAGTTCAAATATCAAATTTTATTTACTTGATACATTTACACGTATGCCCACATTAACATTGTCACCAAGATGTAATCGTGACGGGATCAGCCTTGTATTGTATGATCAGCAAGCCAGGCTAACTAAATTAGAATACAATGGACGATAATATACCTGACAAGCAATTAATATGCATATCTTATGCTTCAAATACTTAGATCAACAACACAAATGAGATAAGGTTCATTATTACCTTTTAGTGACACGGTTTTCGATGGTCATAGATAAGCAAAAATAAAATTATCCTTTGAACTTTCATGTCTTTTGAACGTACACTGTGGTATACTGCAACTTTTTTTATATCCTGCTACTGAGTTTGAGTCTCACACTTCTCCAAAATGGCTTAGTGAAGGTAACACTTAGTGCATCTTATTTATCGATAAAGACAGATTATTTAATGTGCCCGCCGAAGTACAGAAATACCCATTAAATTTGCCACTAAATTTTGCCATCGATTCCCGATAGATCCAATGTAGCTAAATTATCACAATCGTTTACAATCTACACAAGCCGGGCTGCTATGCACACTTCTTTTTACAGAGACATCCTTATTTTTTCAGGGCTAAGAGTAACCTTTGTCACTACCACATAAACTCCAGTACCTGTACTTGCGCCCCGCCTAAATATGTAAATTCTGTATGTAAAATTACTCCATACGATTAAAAAAAATAAATAAATTTTAACAAGTTTTTGTTTTATATAATTCAGATAAAATACATGAAAAATAGAAGTAATTTTGAAATTAAGGGCAGAAGCCTAAATGACTATTTAATTGTATAAACATATACATAAAGCGAACCGTGTCAGTTAAGCACAATGCATATAAATAGCCTGTTTTGGAATGCCGCCTGTCTTACGTATGATTTATTACAACGGATTAGCGCACGATCAGTAATCATTGTAAATCAATTTTGGCGTTGTGTAGTGAGTAAACGACTTCGGATTGTATGAAAATTTACGTTGCATCGTATCCTTGACACGCTGCCAGAGCCGTGACATCGAACCCGTTTGTGTATATACATTGCCCACAAACACCTACCTATATTGTATTTATACGTACTATTTTTTGTCAGCCCATTTAGGTATCATATACCGTCCTCAGTGCGTATGAAAAATAAAAATATACAATATATATTTACAAGTAGATTGCAACTGAAATTGCACTTATCCTCCAGGATAAGTGAATAAATAAATTTATTTGTTACGACTTTGCACAAACATAAATGCGAATTAAATCACAAATACTATATACATTTTATAAGAATATAGAGAATATTATATATACAGTTTGGTGTCGGCCATTTATAGCATCACTGCCTGTTTTCCCGTAAATGTGCGGCTTGTAGAAAATAAATGCAGGAAATGGATATATGGATAATATAGTAAATACACTAATGAAATATTCTAAAAACTAATACGGAATCACTAATAGGTAAAACTACTTTCTATTATAGAAAATGATAAAATTTTGCTTTAACCTATTAAATTTTTGAAACAAAAGTCAAATGTAAAATACAATTTGTAAGGTGTAACAAATAGCTAAAGTAATGTTTATGTAGTACATAACCATAAAAATAACATATTTAAAGCCAACTAACAATACTATTGCAAATTGCAAACAGCAATATTGCAAATTGTCTATCGAAATTAGTTTGCGCAGAAGTACGAACTTCAAGAGCAAATAGATTGTAGAAACAGACAAGTACGCAAGAACAATTGAGGACAAATTTATTTCCCAGGAACGGTCTCGAGTTTGTTCCAGTACATAATGACAATGTGAAAAGAAATTAATTGACTTCCAACATTGCTTCTAACCGACATCTCTATGTGTATGGCTGCAATCTCTGCTGTCACTTTTCGTATTTCCCTTCTTATGAAACTGCGGGTTAATGTATAGATACAATTGCTTCATTCTAATCAATGATAGCAATATCTGAATCAAATGTATGAGGTAAACCGCAAATTGAATTTCCGAAGTTGATTATGACTGATTATGACTGTGATACTTACCCAGTATAATTCTTATTTTTTTTACCCAACTGTAAAAGAAGGTTAGAGTTTTTAGTTCATGTGTAATGTAACGTATGTACTGTTAACGTTGTTCAATCATTTATTTTCACAGTACCTAAATGAAGAAAATCTATGTTTTCTTACTATTTTATACAAGTGACCAAACCAAGGAATTGAAACCGAGCAACAATTCTTAGCTAGTATAGTATAGTATATTCTTAGTTAGTATAGTGAACATGTGGCCACGGTATGTGAGGAATGTCACAAACTCACGACATGAGTCGATCGGACACACGGCATGGAATTGTCGCTATAACACACAAAATGTACACTAGAATATTTAGACATATATACATTTTTATTATTTGTTTTAAACAGGCGTTATTACAGTATAGCAGCAGACGACGTATGGATAAGCCAGCGAGATGTCACAAGGTCTACGGAAAAGTACATCCGACTGCTAATAAATTGTATTGTGCTTGGCAGAATGTTTGTTAAAGCAATACGTACATGTTTGTACAACATAAATTTAAAAATACGTCTACAGTATCTATAATTTTCGTTTCAACCAATAAAAAGACCTTACACGACAGCCACTTTACAAATACCATCAAGTGATACTGTTGAGAACGTGAGCGTTGGTGTCTGTGAAAATAGACACGCTTGGAATTATTTGACGCTAACTGACTAATTAGTGTCAAATAATTCCAAGCGTGTCTAAGTCTTAAGTCTAATTGACATTGGCACATTTTCAACTTTAATAAAAAGCGACATCTGATTTATCAAAATAAGTAGGAAAAGAATGAGTCTGGCCATACAACTAGGGAATGCTGCCAGTGTTCTGGGCACTATGCCACCAGCCGGAGTTCTGGATGACATTTTTAATTTGTAAAATATTTAATTAGGCTTAAGGTATTTTATGTAGGTTATGTAATAAAATATATAAAAAAGTAGGTATGTATGTGAATAGATTTGTATAAGACCAAATTAACAGATGGGTGACGTCTTGGGCAAACGTTATTTGAAAAACAATATTATAAAAGTATAAGCGAATCATGTTGTTCAGGATGAATCTTTCCGGTTAGTTATCTAACAAAAATATAACGAATAAGTATGTTCATTTATACCTACAAATTTATTTAGAATGTAACGCAACCGAACAAAGTCCAATGTCAATCGTTTTGATAAAAAGTATTGAAAAACAAAAGCACTTCTTTAAAAACATGTAGTACAATATTTGCGTTATTTTATATTAAAGAGTTTTAAATGGGATTAAAAATCAGTATGTATACAAAAGTATATACAAATAAGTCAAAACGTCGTTTAAAATACAATTTCTTTTATATATAGAACTAACATAATATGCTTACCGACAGGATTAAATTAAAAAAAAAATGAAAAAAAATATATGTAGCCCACGCTTTGTGGTACATAGTTTCCCACTATTGATACCACCAATAAGTAAACCAATCCTTGTGTTTTGATGAAAAATTTTGTCTCTAAGTCACTAGCAAATGAGCTTGCACACCATCTAATTTTAAATGTATTCTGCAGCCTATAGACACCCACGTTCAACATCAAACAAGGCTAAAATCGAGGCTAAGGACCGAAATGGTCGTCTCGCTTGTAAGTGTAGTAGTAAAACACTAGTAATGATTAACGGCGAATTATAAACGTGATGATACCACCCCATCCTTGAAAACACACTTCTATAATGAGTTGATTTACACATGTTCATGGATGGAACTCCTCATAATCCGCCGTAAAGCGTTACTTGTGTTTCGGTTGGAGAGGTACGGTTGCCGGCTACACTTTGAAGCGAGGCGACCATGTTAGTCCTCAGGAATAACAACGCATCTACGTGCGAGCTCAGATAGGAATTCGGTCGTGTTTGTGGATGTACGTGGATGTCTGTGGGCTGCGACTACTTACCATCAGGTAGTTGGCATGCTCGTTTGCTACACTTCTCACAATAAAAAAAGTGATATTTTAACATCAGGTGAAATGCGTGGCCGTTTCCAACATAATTTTCACTGCTATTTACCTTTTTATAATGGTAACTGCGGACTATGGACATCCTCATCATAACTCACTTCAAAGGTTATTGTTGTTGCAAATAAAGACTTAGGTGGATCCTACCATACAAGTAGAAAACGTTATCACCTCTACCATAAAGTCCCTATAGATTTAAACCTTACCAAACGCATTTGAATACACGTGCTCAACTTTATTGTACGTTTCTAGTATTTTGTCGTCAATATGCTAATAAAAGTGGCCTCTGCCGGTCACTTGGTCGTTCAGTTCTTTCTGAAACCACTGACGCAAGTGACATTGTCTGCGGTGAGAACACGCTTCTTTGCGCAATTACACCTAAAACACTATGGTTTCATGAACATCGATTATTTTGATTTAAAAAAGTTCTTTTCGTAAAAAAAAATACTCCCTACTAGAAAATGGTGATATTTTGTTTAGTTTTACCGTGTTTTTGTTTATTTTAACATATCCATATTTGTTTATTCTACATTTTATATGTTACAGAACGCACTATCAATATTTATTCTACAATATTATGGTAGTTGAATAGCCTAATGATCCGCTTAAAATTCAACCTCTCACAGTGAATTCCGAGTAAACCCCCAACACGTAAGGATTTTGCAAAGTTATGTGAATAAAAAAAAACATTAACTTTAACGGTAAAGGAAAGTCGTGAAGAAATCTGCGGTTCTCCACAAAGTTCTCAGAGGTGTGCGAAGTTTCCATGTATGCCCTAATCCTTTTCATTTTAAGAGGAAAACCGTACCCAGTAATCGGACAGAAACACATTTATAATCAGTTGTAATGTTAACGACAATATATTTTGTATATAGCCTTACGAAAATGTATATTTATAAAATGACAAATCTGTTTTCATGACATGACACCGAATTAGCATATAGATCTATTGTTAGTCCATTCTAATAGTCAGGTCTGAGTGTAAACTTGAGAAGTTTACTAACAATAATCGAATTTAAATGATTGATAGGTAGATTGCTTCATTAGAATAATAAATTAAATCCAAAGAGCCAAATCCTATACACCCAACCTATCTTACGGTCGGTAGTCGGTAGTTAATTGACGTAAAAAAATAATTTGTGAAGAGTCTACTTTGATTTTTTTAATATTTTGATTTAAATTGGTTTGGTTTAATTTGACATAGGTGTATTTTGCATGTATGTATGTATAGTAATAATAATAACGATAAAAAAATTTACTCGTCTTGTGGTGTAGAATAAAATATTATGTAAGTATTAAAAATAAATAAAATCAAGAATTTAAAGTATAACACATTACTCAGAATAACTTAATCCATATACACAATTATAATAATATCCGCACACATTATAATATATTAAGTGTATTACAAAGGATTACTAAAAGGTTTTTATTTACATGTAATAAAATTATAAGGGAGAGATGATAGGTAAAATAGGTTTATAAGTTTTAATTGTTTCGTTTTCTCAGAAGGGCGACAAATACAGCCAAATCAATAAATTTTAAATGACTTGGACTAAAATATCAAGTTAAAATACATTTATGAACTCAACCCAGGATTTCAAGGTAAGGTAACAGAAAATGTACGCATTGCTGAATGGTGATTCTCGCGTTTATTATTAACGGTTATGTTAGTGATTGATGAAAACGCTTTTTATATAGTAGGTATACAATTAAATAGATCAATTGGTCCATGTAAGTAAACCAAACACAAGTGTATTGGGACCTAAATATTTTATAGGCACACTAATTTTTATGTTTCCTTGAAATCGTAGCTTGTTCTCACGATTACTAGTATGGAGAACAAACATTTGGCGTACGTATTTTTATTGATTGAGCGCACTAAACTTGATTTCTAAATTGAATTTTGACCTCAGAAAAAAGTCTAATCTATAACGTTTTGAAATTATAGAAAAACGCTACCTAACGTAGGTACTATTTTTTAGAAATTCTGATTACTTATAACTCAAGTAAGAACTATTAAATAAATAGTAAGTTAATTAATTTCAATAGGTCATAACTTTGTAAAGAACATTTCGGGATATTTAGTCTATTTCCTTCTTTGTGTGAAGAAATTATAACTTTCTAAGTAGTTTTTAGTATGGTACTTTTACTAAATACTCATATTACCTCATTACAAACCTGTCATACGTTGTCAGTAGGCGAAGTTTACTCTAATTTAAAAGCCAAGGTTAACACACAAAGCTCGAATCTATTAGTCTGTTATCACATAGGTCACCTGCGAGGGTGCAGGCATTGTTCACACTGTGCACATCGATCATATATTGACAGGAGCAATTCGATGACAAATACGACCATGCCATATCACTGAATTCGTGTCAGAGGTTCAATGCGAACAGGTATACCAAAAGTCGTAGAACAAATGTACAGTAAGATAAAACCGCAAATTCCGTCACGCAGGCCACCGCGCGGTACAGCCAGTGTCTACCCATTCGGTCCCAAACCGCAGCCATTAACATCGCTTTACTAATTAACATTGATCATTTCTGTAAATATTTTACTTGATATTGATTGCGGAATGTAACATTTTCTTTAAATATACATACTACTATAAGATCGTCACGCGACTTTGGATCACGTCATCTTAGTTTTTAGTTCTACTTAAATTAATACATAAAATATAAATGTATGTATGAATTCTTACCTTAAATACAATTTTTTCCTTCTCCATTATACAATTTCAATGGAGTTTACAGCAGATACTGCAGCCTGAAACGTAAATAAACTTTATGATAATTTCTTACCTGTGTATTAAGAAGAAAAAACAACATGTTACTTTTAAGAGTAATTAAAAGTAACAATTTTTTTTTATATTTTAACCATTTCAATACATGTTTCACAAACACGTAATAACCTATCGTTTGTTTTTATTTAATATAAAGTAAATACCTAACATATTAAGTGAACACGGAATTCACTATACATTAGCAGTCCAATTAAAAAAATATTGACACAAAGGAAAAAATGGATACATACTTAACAAATTAATTATGAACCTATATTTTTGTTTCGTGCTTGTGTATATGCGTCAAAAGTAAATTTGATTTTGCAAAAAAAATAACAATCAGTTCATTTACTTAAAACTATTGTATTCTATTCAGCTCACATTGAACTTTGAACTAACATTGAACTACGAACTATTCTTTTTAACGATCTTTAGAAAAAAGGGTCTTCAAGTCCACCTATAAGTGGTTTAAAAATAATTGATTAAAAACATTCATTATACCTTATACCCGACTGGAGAACAGTTAAATAAATTGAATAAATACGAGTAAACTCTTTCCTTTAAATACCGTGATAGATAAGAAACTGATGAAGCTTACATGAGATGAATTTTAAATAGATTATTGTTGGCTTATGTTTAACTAAAAGACAGACTTAACAGAGGCGATTTCAAATATATTATCAATAATTGTAAAAAGGTGGGGTCAGCGTGCCAAAAAAATGTCAAACAAATAGTACCACGTTTGATCGACGCTACCGGTGACAAGAGGGCTGGCTCATATCTCGCGCAGATAATTGCGATTGCTATCCAGCGCGGGAATGCAGCTAGTGTTCTTGGAACCATGCCGCATGGGCACGGACTCCCTTTAGATTGTTTAGGTTAGGTTTTTATTTTAATTAGTTTTAAGATTTTCATCATTATATATATGAGAAAAAAGAATAAATGATTGCTAAAAATAGTAAATGCTTACCAAAATTTTAACGTTTCAAAAAATATCTGTCTTGCCACACCGTCCGAACCAAAACAACAGCTGTGATACATCATTGCATATAAGGCAGCAATAGGTGTCAGAATATACGTACTATAATGTTATAAGATGCAACCGCAATTTCGCCGTTTTGGTGAACGAAAATCCCGTTAGTCTTAGACATTGGCATTATGTATTTGTTAATAGCAGTAGAAGCTACGCTTGACGAGTAAATGAAAAAGAAAAAAACCGACCAAGTGCGAGTCGGACTAGCGCCCCGGAGGTTCCATATAAGTTCATAATTATTAAAAAAAGTAATG
The DNA here is from genome assembly GCA_018251015.1 of Phocides pigmalion okeechobee. Taxonomy (NCBI): domain Eukaryota; kingdom Metazoa; phylum Arthropoda; class Insecta; order Lepidoptera; family Hesperiidae; genus Phocides; species Phocides pigmalion. The sequence goes on along the minus strand of DWON01001059.1, from coordinate 10,967 downwards.
TAAGTAAAAAATTAAGGATTTCGGAATTTTTCCTTTATGTGTGCAATTAAACATTACTTCATGCCAAATTTCAAGATTCTAGGTCGACTGAAAGTATCCTTTTGGTTTTGATTCCCTCGCGAGTTTCGAAAATTTGCGGCATATACGGCTGTATTTTTGATCCCGTCGACTTAGAAAATTGTTTTTTTCACACTTCTAAGAGACAATAGACTTGAGTATTGATATAAATTTCAGCTAAATACCTTCACGCGTTCCTGAGAAAAAGGATCTTCAAAGACGGACGGGCAACAAAGTGATCTTATAAGGGTTCCGTTTTTTTCCTTTAGAGGCATGGAACCCTAAAGATAACAATTAATGTCTAACATTCTTTTTATACGATAAAAAAATAAGTGGAACCATGATGATTCTGAAAGTTCAGCACCGTAGAGTGCTAACACCTTATTTATTTAGCTGCATCAATTTTCATGCTCACAAAGTTACAAATGATACGTACAAAACCTAGTGTAAATAACAGCATAAAAATTGATCACAACTTTAATTGTCTATATTTACGCAAGAATCGTGCACTATACTACTTGAACATGTTAATTAGTAAGATCAATTAAGAAATCGTGAGTATAGCCGATTGGGTTATTCCTAACAACGTGGGAGAAAAACGTGCGGCGGTTGATACTAAGTAGGTAATACCTACCAATACATGTATAATGCTCTTTGGTAAGTACCTACCGCAAGTGCGCGATTTGAGATCATGAAGAAAAACAAACCTATGAAATCTGTTAAGTACAGCCATGTGTTATTACGTGTTTGATTTGTGTGCGGGTATAAAAATATCTGTTTATATACTTATTTGTAAATATGTATATACATTTATCAGATGTATATTTGCTATAATATGCATATGCTCTACCTAGTTTGGTATGGCATGGCCATGTATAGGTTGTAATATATCTCTATTATTTATCGCAAATTCCACACTTACAGGATTTTGTGGATCCAATGAACACATAAAAATACAAAAAACAACAGCTTAGAATATTTTTAAAAATTGTTTTTTAATTCATTTTATTTTCTGGGTGTTTGACTCTGGATCAAATCTGGACTGTCCATGCATGCCATTATGATGATATCAATATTATAAAGAAGTGGAATATTTTGATTTGACAGGATCTAAAACGGTTTTGTGTTTTGTTAATAAATAGTCAAAATTACTTTTAAACAAAATAAGCGATGTATTACAAAATCTACTAATTAGGGCTAAGAAAAAAAATAAAAAACATTGTCTCCTTTCTAGGTGGTCTACAAATAAAGCTATAAGAGAAAGTTCTAAAAGGCTCTAGCTTCAGATCTACGCGGCCAAACATAGTAATATGCCTCTATAAGCTGATTTTTAATTACCTACACATTCTAGCTCTTTGTTCAAAGCAGGAAGACAATACCAAGGAGCTCTACTATCGTGAATGATATTAAAGATTGTTTCTGTTTTTTTTTTTAATAAATATGAACTTAGCTTTGATTTCTCGCTAACCATTTTACCTTTCAAAGAAATTTCTACATATTTCTATTGTACTTTTATATTATGAGCCCTCTACAGATGCGCGTATGGATTACAATAACAATTTTAGTATAAAAATCAAATTTTAATATAAAATATGTGATCGTAATCCAAATAAAATATAAAATAAGTATAATTAAGTATTCATTTAGATATAAACAAGTTGAAAAATGTTGTATATTTACATAAAAATGCATTTAACATTACTTACACGTACGATTTAACTACTCAAAGTAATCATAAACCGGAAGTGGGCCAAAGGAATACATGCGTTCTCATCTTATTTATTATAATCATTAAATAAGTTCATAATGGTTTCAGAAACCTTTAATGTTTGTGGTTTAAAAAATAAAGTACCCAATAAACTCTTAATAATCTCACTTAATTTAATGGTGGTCTTGAATCATGTACTTTATTAGTGAAATACTACGCTGATGTTAACAGACATACGAAATTTAAATTGAAACAAGGAGTAAGGATGTAGGATTTCTAAACGGATTTACTTGCAATTTGGGTAATCTTCAAAATGGCTGATAACGACGCAAAAATTTAGAACATTACAGAAATAACTAGATACACCACGGTTGTAGAACTCTTAGTGCTCAAATGCCGCTTTGCCACTCTTATTTTTTGTAGCTGCAGTGTGTATGATGTTCTTTTCTTCTTTGAGAGTTCAGTAAATCACACTTGAAGATAGAAAAGAAGCGTCTACTTAACATAAAAATAATATGTTTTGTAATGAATTATACGTTTACACTGTTACATTAATTTTGATACAACTGCGTCCTGAATTGAAACAAAATCGGTAATAAGAAAGAGATATGGTGTAATTTACTATCTATAGTATCTAGGTATAATAATGTTTTGCATATTCTAAGAGAGTTAACTGAGTAACTGCACGATTAGCGAATGAATTATAGAGAAAAGCCCTTATACCTAGTGCACCCCTTGCTTTTATGCTAACAAATATGTAAATTAACTTATATGTTACTAGTAGTAGCCTGGTTAGTATTTCACATTTCTACTTATTAGGTACCCTAAATCTACATTAACCTCTGCCTGTCGCTTACGTCACACAGTAATCGATATTACGATAAATGCATTCCAAAATCAACTATTTAAATTATATAATCTGTATGACTCAAATCTATTAAAGGAATCAAATAATTTTCCTCTTCTATTTGATCTCCTTAGGGGTGGATTTTCCAGAATTCTTCTCTTAGTGTTCTTAATTAAGCTGTATAAAGAATCTACATATCTGTAAAATTTCTGGATTCTAGGTTCAGTAGTCCGTTATGCATTAATCTCTGGGTCTGTCAGTAATTTTCGTCTTTTATGTATATAAATTGGACGGATTTTTGTTAGAGTCCAAATACTATAATGGTAAGCTTATGTTTGAGCATGACGGTCATGTTTAATATTTTTTCCAACTCATACGTAACCTAAGTCATATATAATCTTTAGTCATGCCTTGCATACTCTTAATTAATTTTGTCGACAATTTGTATGTAATAATAAGCGAGATGAACTTATTGATTTTCATACTTTTGTATGTTGTTATTTAACTAGTTACACATTAAAACTATAGGAGATTGACCAACTATCTACTATTACGCTGTGTTACATATTTGTGTGTTGTATAATAAACTTGCAAAACACCTATGGCTATTGTTTTCTGATCACACTAAGTCCCAAGCAAATTGTTATATTTTAAGCATTAAATTGGTATAATCTAATTTTATTATAGTTACTTACTTTTAAAATAAACCGTACAATCAAAAACTGATAACACAACACTATTGCTTAGCGTATGCCTACAGTTCAAATTTGCCGCGTTTAATTAGAATGGTTTGTTTACTCAGTAGTCATGGCAACATATATATTCAATATGGCGGCCTATGCGCGCGCGCCGCTGTGTACGAACACAGACTGGCTGCGCTGGGGCCGGCCATCGACCACCACCCGACGCTTCAGAAAGCGAGAGGAAGAACAAGCCTCAAGCAAGTTTTTATTGTGCAAGGACAAGTGCACATATTTTCCAATAATCCGTTACTAATTTGTATGCGATTGTATTTAATCTATAGGCTATCATAGAAAAATAATAACGTCAAATGTTTTATCTTAGTAAACAAGAGATTTTTGTTGCCTTAATTTACTAGTACGTACCTACAGTGTCTATTTATACAAGGACACTACTATTTTTTAAAGTAAAGGCAAAACTAATTATCATAAAACTTTATTTTAATACAATTTTATACAATCTAAAACAATAATTACATTTATGTAATCGTAAATCGTAAGAATCTTATTATAAGTAGAATTATTAATGAGCTATAAGAAACAGTTAAAATAAATCTTATAGATTCAGAAATTCAAAACTTTTGAGACCATAATAAAAATTAATAGCCTAATATACAATATTAGTATATAAAATGTTATTTACTTGAGAATATACGAGGGATAATAATAGCCGATTTACAATAGCGATCTTAAAGAAAGTTTTAAAGCTAGCAAGATACCTATCAGAAAAATAACTATACAAGGTCCATTTCATACAAAAAAGTTCCCGCTGAGGACAGATCTTACAATATCAATGATAATGTTTTATGAAATGGTATTAGGGTTAATATGTCAAAACTTAATAAACATTATTGTTAAGACAATACATGCTAAATAATATGAACGTTCGATAAGTAACATTATATGCGTAAGTTAATTCAGTTACAAAACAAAATACATAATTTAATTAATTAAAACAAATGATATGATGCATTCTTGTAGCGTCAGCACGAGTGTGCTATTCGCGTGTATTTTACAGGCGCTTAGCGGAATATTGCAATTATTTCTAGATAATATTTCATTAATGTCACTCCTTTGTAAACCTGTAGTTATTATATTATACACAGTTGCAATATTACGCTATGCTCCTTAAATATTAATTAACATAACACTAAACTAAAAGAACACATAATAACAAAGCAGAAAAGGAAGCATAAAACAAAGAAATCAACTGAAAAACTTTGAAGAAAAGAACTAATCAACAACAAAAAGACTTCATTGTATAAGTATTACTTTGTACCTTTTATCGGACTATATTTTATATCCTAAAATTATAAGATAAAATATACAGTCAATTGATAAAGTATTTATGAAAACATTGCCAAAATAGTGATATTTAGATTAACAATATACACATAATATCACTTACATTATCTTTAATTACATATTGTTTATCGATAAATTTTACACAGTATTGACCACCTGATCAAAGCACTTCGCAACAAACTGCTCCTTTTCGTCCAATTTCTTTGAGTCACCTGTAGAATGACGAGTCAACATGGCGTCCTGAAGTGCGGTCAGAGCCTCAGACGTGAACCTCTTTCCTTTCAAATGTGTGATGACTGATGCTTCTCCATGAAAGCCGGATTCAACGAGTCCTGGAGGAATATTGAGTGTGACGTCGTTAATGAGGCCTTTCTCCACGGTCATGTTAATGATCAGCTCTTGAGTCGCGGCGTAAACTCTGGACGGAGCGAGCAATTCCGCGGGAACAGGGAACGAACGGCTGACGGTGAACACTGGCGTCCTGCCGTAGCACCACTCCCATGTTTGGAGTTCATTCTTCAAGTCGGCAAGTCCTATTACGTAACAACAAGTTGATGAAAATTTATTGAAAAATCAAATATATAATTTTAATAAATTATGCAATTACTCGTACTCTCTAATGTTACGACCTGTGCTAGGTTCCACTACAACCCACCAAAGCTGCATAACCTAAATTCTGTTACTGACATTGCATTGAATAAAGTGATAAAAAAAAACTTTTTCCAATATATTAAATAAAAAAATGAACAAAAGTAGTATTATGATTATTAAGGACAAATTATACCTAATTTACTAAAGATAAGTAGTATAGATATTATGAATAATTATTAACTAAATAATAAAATAAGCAGACTGTCAAATATTATCTGTAAAAGTCATATTCTATTCCCTATATTTTTATACACTCACCTGGAAACCATTCATCAGTAGGGTTCACAAATTGGAAGCCTCTCTGCCTTGATATCTGGCCTTGCCCACCGTCCTCTAGTTGCAGAGCTCGTGTTCGTAGATACTCGTAGCCAATGGCAGTCTGGAGACTGTCCACAGTAACCTTGTTGTCCAGGTCGACGAGGTTGACCACAGGAGACGGTGTAGAGGCAGTCGCCTTTGTCTGTATGCCATGCTAAATGTAATAAATATGTGTTCTTAACTTGTGTGCTTTGGCTATCAACAGGTCAAATATGTCAGTAGCACACACAATTGGTTGTTATGTAAAGATCAACATGTTATTTTAATTTAAAACCATGACATGCTAAAAATTATGTTTTAACATAACAACAACATTGTTCCAGAATTTGTGTTTTTAATGACAATATACTGAATTCATAGGTTGCATGAATCATGTGTAAATTAAATGAACTTTAGTGACATTGTTGAATTATTTATAATAGACAGCCATTACATTGTGAAAATGTATGCAAATGTATTTCATCAAGAGCAAGAAATAAATTTAAAATAATATTAAGCTATTAAAAAATTAATTATCTTTTGGTTAGTAACACAAGGAAGGGTCCTATAGGTAAATGTTAAATAAAAGTATGAACAACAAGTATAAACAGCACTGCATAATTTGTAGATCTAAACCAATCTTCAAAGTTATGAAACATGAGCTGTATTTGGGATATGATCAGATGGGTGAATACTATGAGTTCTATATTTTACATATTCTTCAAGTGTTTTGAGGGCACGTAAAGCTGTACACTCTAGCTATTATAGTTGGATAACAGCTATCAAACCTTTTCAAGGGCCTTATGAAAATAGTTTTAAAGACAATCTGTTGAGCCATTTTGAAAAAAAAAGTTGCTATACCCCATTTCTATCTCTATCAGTAGAAGTGTGATGGTTTATTTTTTTTTATTATGAAAGAGTAAGAAACGGGCATGTAGGCCACCTGATGTTAAGTGGTCACTGCAGCCCATCGACAACCATGTCCAATTTCAAATAGAACAGAAGTTCTATTTAAGAATGGACACGGTTGTGATCCTACTCTTGAGAACTAAGATGTGTATCCGACAACCACAGTTATTATTCACACCTCACCCAGTTCTGGCAAAAAGATATGGGTATGGTTTCTAGGATGTAAATAGTTGCAATAAATATCTACTACAGAACAAACAAAAATAAACTAAAAAAAATCCAGTTACAAGTGGACTGTAAACTCACCTCACGTTTTGCAAGTGCTTTGCTGAGATCTGCCTTATTGGCGTTGACTAGAAGCGTGCAGTGATGATAAGCAGTGAGACGACCTAGCTTTGCTGCTGTACCAGATATCTGGCAAATATATGGTTAAGAAAATAATGTTAATAAAATATTCAAATGTATAATTGCTATACTATTACTGATATCATCATATAAATTTCATTAACATTTTAATTTTCAGACAAATATTTTAAAGGTGACAACTGAGAATAAGTGGTAATTGTCATTTATTAATTGATTACTGATAATCATATAAAAAAAGGAATTAATGTTAACAGCTAAGATCTGCCACGGATATGTTGCTAACTCTGCGGTTATAGTTAAGATGCCTTATGTAGTGTCTCTCCCTTACCATACCCCTCAAAATAGAACACAGTAGTGTTTAAAACTTGAAAGACAGAAATTTGGTAATAGTTTTGTCTTTAGAGATAAATGATAAAAGCTACCATCATTTAAATTAAAATTAGTGAAAATCATATTGACTTATTTATAAAAGGATACTTTATATTTATTTTGCACAATGAGATCCTGGCGCTCATTGATAGTAGATTTGATGCCAAAACTACGAAAGAGTGCTCTCTTGATAAGTTCTAAGTTATACTTTCTATCATATCGCTCTTTTGGTGTGAAAAATGTGATGTTCAAGTTGCCTCTGTCATGGTACACAGTGCCTCCACCACTGTTCCGACGAGCCAGAGCAATGTCCCTTTCATTTAAATGTGGGATGTTAGCTTCTTGCCAGGGGTTCTGGTGCCTTCCAATGACAACACATGGCTCATTACGCCATACCATCATCACATGATGGTTGGAAAAATCCATGTTTCTGTACATCCAATCCTCTAAGGCCAGGTTCGTGTAAATATCATTTGATTGAGACATAAACACAGACTTGGTGATCTCCCCCTCGGGTGGCAGCTCCTTTTCATTCTTTCTCTGAGAAAGAGTTCTACTAGAGACCAAGCTGCGAGCACTTGTTTGTCTGGTGATTCCAACAAGTACACATGCACTCCTCATCGCAACCTTCTTCAACATTGACTGAGCCATCTTAATATTTTTGATGAGTAATTATGAAACGGATACTTTTCTGTATGAACTAACACAGGCAGTACTTTAAGCGTAAACTTTTAAAATAGAGTCCTAATTGATATTGCGAAACTATTAGTTTCTATTGTCCAATTGTAATACACTAACACATGCAGTATCCGGCGTCAGTATCAGCCGACGAGAGGGAGATCAGATATTCATGAAGAGCGATCGTCTGATGCAGCCACTTCCAGGTTTGGTGCAGGGTATTAATTCGATAACGAATCCCCAAACAGTCCCGACAGTCACTTGGCATTCCTCCTCTTGGATGCAGGATGAACAGAAAAATTACGGAACAAATTAGTTTAAACACTAATTTGTATTAAAAAAAAACAAATGACAATGTAAATGCCACAAACTACGTTGCAACAATGAACTTGCTAAAATGAACACTTGGAAGCACAAGCGAACGCGAGCGCGTAACAATATCTGATAAAATTACCTTCCGTCGTCTCATTTTATTCCCTCTGATAAGGGGGCCGAGGAACCGGGAGGTCGGGCGAGGGCATTCGAAGTTCAATTCGACCCAAGCAAATAAACAACCTGATAAGAAACACGAACAAGCCACGCGTAGCTTTGTTTTATCATTTTGCCTCGTGTCGTCTATGTGTTCCGACACGATTACTTACAGAGTAATGAAATCAGTAATTTACTTTATTAATTACAAATATATTAAAATAAGACGAATATTACAAATTATCACTACATTTTATTCGAACATGGTATGACGGAACACCTGACCTCCTCATAGATAATATAAACATCTATCAAAGCATCAAATACTCACAGAATACTATAGTAAATATGCCAAGATCAAAATTAAATGTGTACTCAACATTGGTATTTTTGCATGTATTTATATATTTTCGTACCGAATATACAGATATATTAGATGTTAAAAAAACACTATTACCTTAAACTTAATAAATAATAATACAAGTGTTCTTCTTAATTAATTAGTATTAGTCTGGCGTTCTATAATAATAAGATAAGTAGCGCATCAAAAATGGATAAATAATAGCTGCAGTTTTTAATACCATACTATAGGGTAGATGGATATTGTTCTGTGGGTATACGTAGCCGAAAAGTAGCCAATTTCGTTATACCTACCTATGAATAATTAATATTTCGATTATTTTTCTCGGCCGGATCTCCAAAATTATTCTATGATACTCTTTCTAAGCATTTTAATAATTCACCTACCCAAAAAACTGGAAGGATCAAGTGAATGAAATAAGGAATGGAGAGAAATAGGACTTTATTGGATTTACCGCAGCTGCGCCACTAGTTTTCATATTATGGAGGCTATACGTTGGCCAATATCTTCGCCAATGTTGTGGCCAAGATATCAGTCAAAAGTTCGTGAAGGTCCATGCGTTGGTTAGTCATTCAGTTTGCTTCGGTTTAGGCCAACGTGTGAACGTTGCTACTAATAATTGAAACTAAAAATAATACTGATAATTAAAACGAAAGGACTATGTAATTATTTTCACAATGGATATTGAAGTGGCAACAACTGCTGCGGTTTATTTATTGTCTGCATACCGCTACTATGTAACTCTGTATAAGGACAGGGTAACTAAAAAGAGATGGAAACCAAACACGCCGCCAACGTGTGGACACGTCGGCCAATGCTGGGCAACGACCGTTTGAGCTACGTTGAAAAACCGATACCACACGGAGCTAGCGCCAATACATGAACCAACACTCCATCAAAAAACAAACCCCCATTGTGTGGCCATTAGTCATTGATAACCACATTAGCAAAGACATTTGCCAACGTGAAGAGTCGCTTTTATTAAATATCGACTCCACCCTATTTTATTTTTTACTGAAATTTGAGAGTGATATACATTAAATAATAATATATTGTTTTGTATTCCTTTGTCCCTTCCTGTATAGGTAATAATAATTGATTATTGTTTTGATAAAAAAATATTGATTAAAGAATGTAACACCAATAAAAATAACAGAATATTTTTTTACTTTTTTCAGTTACACTTGAAGTTGCTAATGAAAAAACAGAACATTTCCCTATGTTCAATTACTATTAGGAAAGAATTGATATTTATTATCAACTAGCGAGCCAGAGAGAGTACAGGTTCGAGTTAGAGACTTTATATATACTTACATTATTTATCTTTAATACATTCATCCAGTCATTATCAAGTTGCAAATACCAACAATTAGAAACGTCTATTTCGAACGACGAGTGAGTTATTGTATTGAATTTAACTATTTAATTTCATACATACATACATAGACCATTATTATAACTGAAAAAAGAATTGTAATTGTATTTTTTATACTACTTATATGTAACCACAGATTTAAAGATTTAAAGCTTTATGTCAATAGTGTCAACTGTCATATCGACAGCAGTCAAGTTGGATTTCCTAAACTTGACGTTTTTTGCTTTTCACACATTTTATTTAACAGGAAAGTCAATTGCGCTGTAAAATATATTACACTTGTAATTTCTACGGTCCATTTTTGGGTCACAATGGCGTTTAGAACTACTGCTGTAGCATGTAGTAAGTACATTTACTTACTTCGTAAGTGTGATAACTAGACCAAATATCAATACAGTTATATAACAAACGAGTCTTATTTTTCAGATAATCTAAGGAAATGGGCCTATAATCTGTCGGGATTCAATAGATATGGTATGTGATATTTTCTTTTAATGCTGATTATAGTAACATTTTATTGTACGAGCCTTGAAAAAACATAATCGAAAACTCCCAAGTCTTGTCGTTGTTCTTAGGTATAAGGTTGTTTAGTATAGTAATATTGGTAGTTTAGTATAGGAGGTAGTTATATTTCGAAAAGCTATGGTACCTCCTCGAATACCATCACCACTTGTATAATGCACAAATGATCTCCGGTGGGTTTCAGTTCAGATTTGGATATCTATGTCCTGCAGTTTTTAACATCAAGTTGCATGCACACCCACATGCCGGTCTTCTAACACAAGGTGTTTTATATTCTTTGTAAATAAAACAAGTACTTTTTCAATTATGGATTT
>DWON01001058.1:0-26725 GCA_018251015.1 Phocides pigmalion okeechobee | reverse complement strand
ATTGGAGGCGACCATCTTAGTCCTCAAGAGTAGGAACGCATCCGCGTCCATCCTTAAATAGAAATTCTGTTCTATTTAAGATTGGACGTGCTTGTGCATTTGCTGCAGTGACCACTTAACATCCGGTGGCCTGCATGCCCTTTTCTTACTCTTCCACAATAAAAAATGCCGTCTATTTAAATTACACAATTTATTGTACAAGTTAGTCACATTGCGTAGCCAAATATGCTTATGTCAGAAATGCCATTAAAATTTGCTGTGTACCATAAACCATTATTCCAATTTAAAATATAAACAAACGAAAATAGATTAAGGTAAATTGATGCAACCTAAATAAGTTTTTGCTATCATTTCCTGTTTATATAAACTAACGACATCTTTCCTTCGAACTCTGTGTACGATAACTCAGTGCGTTAATGTGTAATTAGCTGCTTAATGTGTATTACGCGAGTCTTTTAAAGTTTTAGCAATGAAATTAATGTTAAAATACCGTTTTATTTTTATCACACTTTATAACTAATGACTGTATTTTTCTTGATAATAGTCAAAAGCTCGCGAACAAAAGTATAAATACCTATTAAGAATTCTATCTAAGCCGCTAACAACAATAAATAAGTATTTTTATGCAAAAAGAGTAGCACGTGAGAATGCCGACCACCTAATTCAAAGTTGTCACCACAGTCCATAAACACGTAAAACCTCAACAGAACTAAAGTCCTACATAAGGTAGTACGAAGATACATTTTTACTCCTAAGGATTTATATCGTCAGACACCGCGTTTGTACGTTTAGCCGGCAACCGTATCTTTTCAAATAAAACAAGAGTTGCTTCATAGCGGATTATGATGGCTGTGACGGTACTGCCCCGGTTGTACTATATGTACAGGTTGTAATATGTATACAGATTAAAAGGTTTTACCTGCGGGTGGTGGTGGTGGATCTGCGGAAACGATCTGCCCGTTGCTTCTCACGGCTGCTGCCTTCTTCCTGCCTCCTGTTGTCGCTGGACTCTTGTTAGCTTCACGCTCCACCCTCTAGAACAAACAGAAATAAAGTTAATGAATGTATATGTTTTTAACATAATCTACATTCAAAATTCAAATACATATCCTATCAATTATTATTAATAATTCGTTGCATATTGGGTTTCTCGACGAGCCTAGAGGAACTCCAACCATATCATTATAATATCTTCATTAATTACCGCTTTAACTTTTTAATGTGGTATAATCACCAGATTATGACGCTGACAGTGTTAAATAATGTATTAAGCCGACTTAGCAACAGACATTCCCGAGTTATAAATACACTGAACGGCAGAACGTGCTCTTTGAAGAGTGGCTAGAGTAGTTATGAAATTAAATGTACAGTCATTCAAACGCTGTTTAAACATTAATAAAAACCTTACGTTTCAAAGATATCCTATTATGACGTCACATTCTAAAGAGTTATTGACTTTTTGTTCAACAAACAGCCGAAGTATTTTATTTTACACATTTTAAATAGAATGTGCCTAGTAAAATGTTTTTCTAACATACACGAATAATGAAGCGAACATGTTAGATAAAGATGTACCTAACAAACGAACCACTGTTTATTTTTTAACATATCTTTAGTCTGTACACCTCAGTGCTTATAAGAGATCGGTATTCCTTAGCTTTCCAAATGTAAAATAATGCTTAAACAAAGCTAAATTTTTATAAGTTATAATAAAACTGCTCTCAATAAACCTTCGTAGGGAAAGAAAAGTGTTACGCCATGATGGAAATTTAATTGAATATAAGCTTTTGCAGCAATGACAGAGAGCTCTTTAAAATGGAATCATTCAGTCGTGAAGGCGTAATCCACTTATTTCGGCTGACGGTGGACGTTCCCGGGTCCGAATTACGTTGAGTCATGACTCACGGCGAGTGCTGACTCATAACAGACTCGACAAGAACACGCCGCACGGCGGATCGCCGACTCAGCGCACCTCGTCCGCTCGCCGCTCGCTTATTGCGCTGACTTGCTGGAATGAGCTACTGACTCGCCCGTTTACTGTAGTGCACTAATGCTGATTGATATCCGATAACGATAAGCCCGGTTAATAGAAGCGGGTATAATTTCATTAACTCGGAATACCTTCTCCTACGGTCGCATATCGTCTAATCGGAGTCATGGGAAGCATGACACTGATTGAACTGATTAAGCACGAGTTTCGAGAACAATTTGTAAGTACGCGGCACAAAACACAATAAGATCTAAGTAGTTCTATACCGAATAAAAACGCTATCGAAGATTTAATAATACAAACAAGTAGCGCTCACGAAGAATAGTGAGATAAAAACGATCCAGCATTTTAATTAATGGCACAGCAAGTGTGAACGTATTATATTTCGTTCTTGAACAAAAAATTGATTCCCAGGCGATGTTGAAATATTTTAAATACAGAGATAAAAGGTAACAGTACCTGTTAATAAAACTATTTTTATATCTAAGGAGAACAGCAAAGACCTATATTGGATTGGCAGGTCGATCTTCTATCTTATGAATTTGATGAAAATATTAGAACAGCTGACCGCTTGTTGTCATAACAAAAAATTCGAGGGAAAACATGAAAGAGAATGGGGAGGTATGTCGGCTGGAGCCACCACACACGACATGCTAAGTACTCGTGAAAAATGGGGCAGTTGGGGGATGGGTGGGGAGGTGGCGCGACGGGGGAGTGAGGCGGTCTCGCCTGAACTGTTTATGTGCACAGGCGAACATTATGCTTTGACAGCGTGCTGCGTCATCGGGAAATTGACAAACAACCGGTTTATATGGATCAAGGAAATGTTTGGGTATACAGTGTTATCTATTACATAAAATTATAGGACATTCCACTTTATAACGACGATATTTGATTTTATAACACTAATAAACAAGAAAAAACCTTTCTGACCTTAACATATTCTTCCAAAAAGACTGAATAAATACAGAATGTAACTATAGAAGTATTTCAATTTATAAAACTGAAAAATACATAATTAAAAGTCACCCAATTTAAAAATAGGATTGTTGTTGGAAAAGTTTATCGTCTCCGAAAAGTTTCCTAAATTTCCAGGGATGTCAATAAACAATTAAGTTGAAAAACTGTAGCACAACAAGCGCTTGTTTCAAACTGTAAACAAAAAGTCAAAAAAATATTAATTATAACTTTGTATTATTGTTGCGCAAGCAATGGCGAAAGCGGTGACATTTGTTTGCTTTATTATTGCTGTGTTAACCACTTTGGGTTATTTTAAGATACACAAACAAAGTAACAAGGCTATGTTATAAAAAATCTGTCGCAAACAGGACATTTCATAATCATAACAGTGTCCTGTGCTGAGCCATTCTGCCATCTTACGAAATTTTAATCATTCGAGTTCTTAATCAAAATAATATGAAATTTACACTAATTTTAAGACATTTTAATAAATCGAATTATAGTTCGACCAGGGAGGTAAGACCGTCGTCCTCATAATCCACCATAAAGCAACTCTTAGATTATTCAGGTCGGTTGTCGGCTACATTTAGAAGAACGGCGACCATGTTAGTTCTCAGAAGAAGCAATGCATTTACGTCCAAGCGTAGAACGCACGACCACAAATCCATCTACAGATGGTTGACCGCTGAAGCATAAATTCAACGCTGCCACTTTTGCCGTAAAGTGACCCGAATCTGTCATTATCTTACGCTCCAAAAAGCACGCGTTACAGTAAATTGTAAATAAACAAATTGGATGGACAAGTGAAAGTGAAGCGTTACGGAGAAAGTGGGCACACTCATGACTGACCTACGCAATGCGGCTCAGATCTGGGCCACGGTTCTGCGTATTCTACTTGTGCTGCTACTGGACAAGTCTCGTTTTGGTGTTGTCTTACCCCCTCTTATTACTAAAGTATCTTACAATTAATTATAATTAATCTTAGCTTCCGCATTATTAAAAAAAATAACAAAAACATGTAACGTTATTTCCTTCTAATTTACTACAATTATTTAGTATTTGTGACCTGTTTCACAATTGAGAAACACATTTCCATTGTTAAAAAGTTTGAAGATGCTTCAATGTGGGTTGATCAAGTAACATGAAGGATCAAAGTCGTCGTCGCCATAGCAATTTTTTTATTCTTTAATATCAAAGCACATAACACTTCGAGACCGTCCTGACAACGCCATCTAGTGAAGTTCTCGGTAGTTATATAACTAAAACATTTCATTTTGGCTGCATAAAAATGAACTTGTAACATATTTATTAAATACAACATCCGCACTAACCAACTGATTAAAGCAAACATTACAACCATTATCGACTGGGATTGAAATACTATTGTTGGTTGTTATAGGTCGTAGCTTCCCTGTTATGGACTAGATAAGTGCCTTAAGCAAGCGGCCAAATCACAAAAACTGTTACAAAGAAGAAATATGGGTGTCGGTGATACAAGTCGAACGCTGTAATTCAGTTGAGCAACTTTGAAGTTTATCAGGCATATCATAGGCATATCAACCTTAATACTTGGAACGCCTTTAACGTATACATATGTCTATACGTTTGATACAATTCATATTCATGTCCAATACAAATGTGTCACTGCAATAAACTCTTGACCTTGTTTTATGTTCTGTAGATATATTATTATGCAATACATAAATAACGATCACTCACTAAATACAACAACAACTTGTATGTCAATCAACACTTAACGGTAAGTGTGTTATAAGTACCTACTACATACAAAGCTTATGACAGTATGACACGCCATCTTGTAGGCATATCTAATAAAGGCAATTAATAAATCTTTATATCGTCAAGTGTTCAAGTTTTTCTAGTAACCTATTTAATGTTTTTTGGATGTTAACGCTACGTAGATATTCATTCAAATATTTATTTTAAATCAGAATAGAATATATTCATGGTAATATTCAATTATTTTAATATGACAAGACATACTAACTCACATCCTGACGAAGTTAGTACGCTTTCAATTTCACTACGCATAAAATATTCTTTTGAACTGTTCCGCTTGAAACTAGAATACATTTATATTTAATGCGATACCAGTCTCGCATAAAATCGAACGATCCGTTTTATGTCACATTACCGTAGTGTCATTCACCCCGTAGGCGTCAAGGGACCCTTACTTTACCCTTTACAGGCACTAGAGAGATGATAAATAGGGGTCGACTTATGAAAGTAATAGCATTTTTAAATCGAAAGTTTTGTCGTACATTTTGAAACATTTCGCAACGAGTGAATAATACATAACTAATTGGCTGAAAAGATTCATTTAAGTTTGAAGAAATGGCAAAATTACTATTATTTTATCGCAGACTTGGTTCGCAAATACTATAAAACAATATCCCGTACAGCCAGGAGTTACAAAGTAATTATTAACAGTAGGAAATCCGTATCAAATCACAATTCGACATGGTCCCTTCTTGCTAATGGCTAGTGCAAAGTGGTCGGGCGGAATTACTATGAAGTTTCAAACAGCGGGGCAATTAATGGACTCCACTAGGACGTTTGCTCGACTGTGTTGTCTAACGGTTTCGAATAGGCTACAATTCACTGAATAGTTCAAATGCCCCTCGTTAATTTCTTCATTTGAAATACCGTTGCATTACGAGTCTGCCGCTTTGTGCACTGTGAATGTGCTTACTATACATTCACTGACGTAATCGTCTTAAAATAGAAAAGGTCTTTTATTTGAAATCGGTTCATTAATGCGAAGACACCTTTAACCCTAAGTTTGAATGGCACTCGTATTTTTATCTTTACATTTCATACACAAAAGACAAATTATACTAATATTTAATATAGGAACAACGGTAATAAATACATGTAAAAGATAACATTAATAATTTATTAGACTGACTGACTTTAGAATCAGATAATATTAGCAAGTATATATATTTCTTTTTCTAACAGATATTAGAAAATCTAAATATTTAAGAGCTTTCTTCACAAAAGTTTATGCCTAACTATACATTAGTATGGATTGAGAGGCCCAAAAATTACGTAGAAAGATTATTATATTACTGTTCGCTAAAACTTGCTTAAGGTTAAATCGGTATCATCATAAACCCTTTCAGTACTTTTGCTATGAAGTAACTTTAAGTGGCATTATAATACTTTACATCACATTACTTATTATACTTATAGCGGCATTTCCCGTAACAATCAGTGCTTTCAACATACGGCCGACAAATTCATCAACTCGCACGGCACGCTATCGTAGGAGTGGCAGGGCTTTGTCGAAGGCTCTTTGATGCCGTTAGCGGGTGTACTGAACTGTAACAGGTAAGAGTACCGACGTTCAATGCCCACTGCCACACAAACCACGGGACAAACGTACTTCTACATGGAAGCAAGTATGAAAGGCTTGAACCACGATTTAACTACATGGTTATTTACGACTACCTATGTAACGTATGTACGTGAGCTGCGTCGTTATGTTTTGTACCAAGAAGAGAGGATTTGAAAACTTTTGCCACAATTCGTATATGTTATATGTATTTCTTAGTTATTTTGGGGCATGCCAGGTAATCATAATAATATATTCACTCAGTATAACCTAGTAAAAGATTTCTCAATCAGATTTCTCCAAAATACTATATTTATTTATTAATTTACTACATATTATAAACTTATATTATTATAAACTTTTAATTATTAATATCAGTTAATTGAAAATAGGGAAGAAAATCCTACAATATTTAATACGGCATAAAATGACTACAACTTAAAGTAACCGTGTTTTACTTTTTTTAATTTAAGACTCTTGTACATAATATATATACACGTAATGTTAATTTGAAAGCGCCATAGAAAGTAATTTTCTGTAAAAGATTTGCTCGTGTAATCCTTTGAACACCCACCTCCCTAAATCCGGCGTCCGGCTATTAGGTATCCACTTTTCGAATGAGATTATTGCTTCCAAAGGAATGGAGATCAAACAATTTGTTTTTAACTGATTTAAATGGAAAATAATTTAGAAGGTAACTTTGAAGAAATTACTATAATTTGCTTTTAAACGTTTATTGGGTTCAATGACAAATAAGTATGTATTGTAAGTGTGAAATATGAATAACTAGTGTTAATCAGCGGCTTTATTCGCGAAACATAAGCCTAGGCGACTATGTAAATTGTATAAAAATATATAATTTGAAAAAAACGTTACAAGGGTTATTATAAGTGTAATGACACCCTTAGCCAATAGGGCACTCAAACCCGATGAATTGTTTTTACATTGTTCCTTAGACATTCATTACGTGTATGTAAATATCTCATATTGAAATAAAATATTTCAATTTGAATTTGTAATTATTACTGAATACAACTTAATTCCTAGATAATATATCGTGATAATAAAGGCACAGGCATTCTGAATACAATTTTTGGGGAAGAGTTAATAAGTATATGAAATCTAATACTTTTCGCCTTATAGAAAAACAAATAAAAAATGCCGACAACTAATACGAACTACAAGAGAAATGAATTAAGAATAGAGTGCGGTAGCAGAGAAGTCCCGATGGCATAACAAAGCGTCATAGCGTATGTCCTCATGGCATACGAGCTAATTGTACCCTAAATGCCAATAGATGTTTCACTTCTAACGAACTTTGTAAGGCTATATGAACTCTGTGTACATAGATATATACGCAGGTGTTTAAAGTCGGGTGAACGGCTGGTTAAGTGCACATGTTGATTTATTAAGTTGACTCTAGGTTCGACGTCTCCACTCCCTTTATTAGACTAGACTATTACGTTCCTTTATCGTCTATCAGTCCAGACATTGTCTGCCTAACACAAACCTCCCCTGGAAGTAGTATTGTCGTAGACACGGTTTAGTATTTTTTCTTAGAAGTGTAGCAAAGGAGAATGCAGCACACTTTCTATTAAATGGTTCTTGAAGCAGATGGATATTTACATTCTATCTCAAACAGAACTGAATATCGAAGGCAGTACTTAGATGTATTACTATTCCTGAGGACCTAATAAAGTCGCTTCCCTTGTAAAAGTACAACCACACTTCCCCAAACCGAACACAAGAATTGCTTTCCGATCGAATGGATTATAATACCTATAAGTAATGATACCTCCTCAGTCCAACCGCTCCCAAAGTTAAGGAGACTGTGTTAGAGATGGAATGAATTTTTTGGTCTCTTGTGCCATCACAAAACACGACATTACCGATAAAGCCAATACAAAATCACCCAAGTCGACAAAACGCTATTTTTCACTGACAATGACCCTACACTAGTACACGAAAGATCTCTCACCATTTAGTTATAATGGAAATATTTGTATTAATACTTCCAAAGTGAAATATTCAAAAGTCTCTTTCTAAGTCTACGCTGAAACATGAAAATTTAATATTTATATTGTAGGTTTTAATAAAACACGACAAGCCAGCGCCAGTATTATTTTTATCCCGTAATATTTTATTAACATTCTTATATTTGAATTTGTTAATACACTCATATACATTATAACATATATGCATATTTCTGTACATACATATATTATATGTATAGCGTTGATAACCATACAAATCCAATATGAAACCAACTTAAAACACGTACTCTTGATAATGACTCTACTATAACGATGTTATTATCTTAACTTTAGCGCCTATTTTACTAATATTTAAAATTTTCGTAATAGATCCAGACACATCATTATAGAAAGAAAGACTAACCAAATATAGTAACTTGCCTGTCTGTCTTTATCTTATCACTCTATAAAAATGATGAAAACTTACTCCATTATCAAGAATTTCATAGATGTGCATAACTTTTCTCTTAAAATAATCGCTTTAGTTAAAGATAAATAATAATATAACCATTCGTTTATAAATATATTCAATTATCCACGGCACTTATGGCAAATTGCGCGTTAGAATCTAGGTGACATTAGCAATATTCGTGCACGATACCTAAACGTTACATAACACGAGGCGGATGCATTATCTCACTCACGAGTTACGGCGGTTTACGCAAACTGCGCTTCGCCTGACCTTTGCTTTAACTGCAATACAGAAAGCTGCACCTGCACTGTTGTAACGCCAGTATTGTTTGTATACGACGAATCAAATAACATCAGTCGATTTACTGCCTTATTGAGAGGGTTGTAACATATGTACTTATTTAGAACAAATAAAAAATGACGTAAAAATCTTTGTCGCATTACTTTTTACTCCAAAAAAATTTTTAAGATTTGAAGCCGCACTCATGGGTTCTCTACCCATGATGCAATATAAATAGTTAAACCTACAACTATAGTCGTTTCTAGGCAACTGCGTTTCTAGTTAAAAAGACTGCTATGTCTACATACCCATATACAACTAAATTATCAGTAACACGTTATGTAATATTACATTCACATGCAACAGAAACCTACAATACTTACAAAGTTAATCGGTATTTATTTTTAACATAAAATTACCTCAACATGACTTCAGTTTCCAAGTCAATACTTCACAATATTAAATTTTGCAAAGAATCAATAATGGAAGTATTCAAAAACTGCTAACATGAGAACGTATATAATTAACGTCTCACACCTACACACTCCATTAAATACAATAAGATACAATTTGTTATAAATCACACTTAATCATATCTGACTAATAATTTAATTAAATATTAGCACTTGTTTCTCGTTGTAAAATAAACAGTCTTGTCTTAATTCGTTTACAAACGAACACAGCTCCAAACAGACCAGTTTAAACAAATAACCTATTATTATAATTATTATTACGGACAGGATACGCTGTTATCCTCGTCTCAATACATGTAACGTAAACACGACGAGCTCACAGAAGTAATCATAAATAAGCATAATTGCAACCCGCGTAATAGGATTATAGCCGTGCCAATGGAAGTTGTTCGGCTTCTTTCTCAATTACCCGCCCGGCGCGCTCGTCAATTTCTAGGAAACAGTTTTTTATTACGCCGAGACTATGTTTTCGCTATAAACCATTGACCAGGATACATTAATAATGGGTGTAACATTTTTAAAAAATGCTCATGATTTCGATATGAATTGTTTAACATGTCACACAAATATGTAAATAAAGCAATAAAATGTAGTTCCGTCCCACCAGATGCCTTTCACATAACAAAACAACCTATTATATCAATAAAGGATTATTCTAAAAAAAATAACTACTATAAGAACGAATAAATTGAAAAAATCTATCCAACTTTCTTATCAATTAGACATTGCATTGTAATATGCATACAAATCATAAAAAAGTTAAATCCTTCTCCCTTAATATATGTATATATATTTGAGAAATAATTTAAAAGGTTAACTATTACTTATATTTTAGAATCAGAGTTTCACCTGACGCAATATTGACATGAATAGCGCAAAAAAAAACAACTTATATACAAACTATACGTACAGTGACCCCGTAGTGTACTTACGCCGCTCGATACATCATTCGCGTACAAGAACATAATAGGCACAATTGCGCACAATTTCACAAAACTTTCTCGTGCGAGACTAAAAAGAATAACCGCCCGGCTAAGGCTCGGATCGAGGCATACTGTGTTCATACGAGTTACGTGCCCGTTCCCGGTTCTATAGGGTTGCCACGTAGCCAGGAGGGCTATTCTGCCCTGCTGAGGTGAACAAAAAACCCTCAATCGTACTTAGCATACTAAAGGAAAAAAAAAGTCACACTTTATTAACTTGTTTTTTTTCCTTGGCAAGACATAATTGATATCAAGAAATTGAGGTAATCAAATTATATTTGATAAAAATAAAACATAATTATGTCAAAGTTATAGCAATATCCGAATTGACAAGCATAGCCGTTTTTCAAGAAGAAAAATTTAAACATACTATAATGTTCTCTTGTTCTACGTATGTGACACTATACTTAATCGTGATAATTTGCTATCAAATCAAATCAAATCATAATCATTTATTTCAGGCAATATAAACAAACATACAAAAAGGTATAAAGCTAATAAGCTAATAAGCTAATAAGGTAATAAGCTATGAGGGTCCCAGGTTTGTTTTAACCAGAACAGGTTTCCAAATAAGACTTTAAAGATGTGGCTAAAAATTTACTGAGTGTTTATGGCACTCACAACAAAGACGAAAGAACATGTTTGTTGACCTTAAATCTCCAATAAAACTGGTTTACGCTTGGTAACATTTAAATCATATTTTTATTATCATATAAAAAATCTTCACAAGACATATCAAGGAGTCAATATCGTAAAGCTATTTAACGTTGAACTATTTTAATGTAAATTCAATAATGTGTGTGAACTTTGGACATTTTTAAACTTTTATTCTATTGATTTTTGATAAATTAATATTATTGTTTAATGAAAAGATTAACATAAGAGTTATTTTGAGGATATTATTATTTAGTTTTTATCCGCAACTGACGTAAGTAGCATTTATTATTAGTATACCTAACATTTTTTAAAATAATTGACCAAGTGTCTGTTACCGGTCCACTCGAAAATTATATGACCGAAATAAATTACATTTTATTTTTTAATCCTTTAAAGGAATTGTATCAGGGAACGCTCTTAGTGTATGGTTTACAGTTGGTAAGTATGCTACCTAGAAACTGGCACAGATAGGCTTTATCTGTAGTGATACCTCTTTTATAATGTTTTCTTAACATGCGTACGACGTCGCGGTATTTGCTAGTTATGTAGCATGTAAAGATAATCTGTTCGGGCGAAGCAAATCTCTACTGGCAGCCCTATGGCAAATTTATCTCAATCTGAGTAGCGCCGGAGGGCAAGAGTGCAACACGACTCGTCCGACCGGTCGCCCCGCCCGCTACCCGCACTAGAACCGGTGTTCCTAGCCCGCTCCCTAAGTTGCAGGCTCGCTTTAACTAGATTAGGTACAACTTCCATACGCTCTCTGATTAGACATGCGTTGTAATTTTTTATGATACAAAAGTAGTAAACGATCATACAGTACGCTTGATGTTAAGTCTTTACTGCCGCCTATGGATCGTCATTTGATCCACGTAAAAGTAAAGTTTTACCTGTAGTCGTTTGCAGATGTGTTACTCTTGAAGACTAAGATGATTGTCTTATATGTAAATTGGTTAGCAACGACCTCTTACACCGGAAGCGCAAATATTTCATTTTAGATTGGTTTCATTTTGGAGCTGTTAAGGAGATAACCGCTAATAACAGCATCTACAGAGATCTATCACCATTTGTATATAGAAGATAAATCTTATCTGAAGATAATCAGACGCGTTGGTGCCACCGAGGAATAAATAGAATCTTCTCATATAAATACGTCAGCTATATTGAACTTTTTAATCAATAATACTGTACTGAAAATACTGCTGCTTTAAGGCAGAAAGGGATTTAGCTTCAGCTACCTAATCGTTATTCCAACATTAAGGCCGTTTAGATAACGAATAATATACTCAATACAATCCGACAATTACGATTACGATGATTAATATTACGATTATTATCTTCATATTTATAGTTTCATTGCGTTCCAAAGTACTTAAAACTTGATAAACATATGGCGGATATTAAATTTGGATCCGTCCCAAGTCACTTTTATTAACTGTCTCGCTGTCGCTATAACTGAAAGGGATTAGGTAATTAATCCATGTGAACGTTCATGTTGTTGAAAAGTAGGCCGGAGTAACGTAATAGACAAATAAACTTCCTTTTAAAAGCTTCGTAAAAGTACCCTGTCATCAAGTTTTAGATTAATATCGTTCAACTAAACGTTTGTGTAGTAAAGTGATCAGTTAAGAGCTGTCACAACATAATAAAGGTATCGATCTGCGTTGACTTTTGTTGCAAGAAAAGACGTTATGCAACGTGCTTGTAAATGACGTCAACCGCAGTCTTATTAAATCAAAACAAGAAATTACCATAATGGCGCTTCTTGAATACAGCGATTATCGTAAATCGGAACGCAACGCCGTGACCGCCGCTTCTCTCCGGGAATTTGCAGTCTCCTTTGTTTTTACTTAGATACCAATTTTAAACCCTATTCAGGCGCAAGATTTATTTATGCACCTGGCGTCTCTTTAAAAGTAAAGTAATTGTTCACACGCCAACACAGATTTTTTAAGTTGCGTATATAAAGTAATAGTTACAAGGCGTACATAAACGTGTTCAAACATTTCCATGTAGGTATATGTGGTTAGGTCGTATGTTGTCAGATGAGATTTATTCACGTAGCTCGAACATGCGGCGGGTGGGCGTACGTGGGACGTAGACGCTTCGAGTAGAGACCGCCTCTGCGTTGTTGCGTCTAGCCAACTATTTAACAACGTATTTGGAGCGTTATTACTTTTCACGGAAATATTTTTACTCGCCCCGGCAACAATGGCGTCAAATATGCCACCACCTGCCGCCTTAACTAAACGTTTACGTAAATAAAACGCCGTGTTAACGTACGTGTATTCGTTGCATATGTAACTCATAACACATGTGTAATTCGAAGAAAGGTTTGCTGATAGCTTTTAATTCAACCATTATGAAGAAAATAGCTCTATACAAAAGATTCCAATCAAGGAGTGAATGTTTATAAATAGCGTCTCCTCGGCCGCGGTCGCTTTATAATACTGAACAAAGGAACAATAACGACCAACAAAGAAGTTAGAAAAGAACAAAAGCAAACATCGAAGCGAGTCAAACGAGCTGTTTCCTTCCATGGCGATGTAATAACAATAACAATATGGCCGACTTTTATGCGTGCATGCGTAGCCTAATGATGCGCGCAACTGATCTAATTCCGGACTGGAGTTTTGCGTGTACATATGTTTTTATATTGAGAATTAACATACGCAGCCCCTCAATTTTAACGGTCGAGTAATCTGAATGTGGTAAATAGAGACGGCTATGGATATCCCACGCAGGTGGGAGAGAGAGAGTTCTTATCGGGGTGTGGCTATCAGTAGCTACTTTGTATGCTCTGCGAGCACCAACATAGTTGCACGCGAATGCATAATATATGAATGCTTATATCATACGAATGTGTGCGTTAAACGGTAGAGTTCATGCTATTATATGCTAATTAGCATCCCGAGGCCTGTTGCAGATTAGATTGAAGCGTAACATTACGTTTACAAGATAAAGATGAAAGATACAGTTACATTATCATAAGCATACTGAATGTTCAATAGACCGACATCATTTATTACCTACGTTTTAATAAGTAGGAATGTTGAATGTAATTCAGTACTAAGAAAAGTAGCGCGCATCTACTGTAAATATAATAAATCATATGGAAGTAGATATAAATAGCAGAATAGCATAGTAGAGTAGATAGTGTCCAACTACATTAGCATTGCAGGTGCGCTACATTGTAAATGTCAATGACCAATGCTAACCGCAGTTGAACAACAATGAATCATATAAAATATGTACCGGTGCCGGCGGCGTCCGTCGCTGCGCGGTCCACACCGGCCACAAATCACCAAAATCACTTCACGACGTCACGCGGAACATTCGAATTTCGTGAGACATGTGACGTTAGTGCGGTGAAAGGTAAGATGCGTTCCGTAAAACGTTCGGAGTAACGAGTAACCGAGCGTAGTGATGCCGGCGCGAGAGAATGGCGCAAACTGGAGCCGGGAGGGGAGCTCCCCGCGTCTCCCATCCCCCCCTCCCCGTGGCGCCCCGCCCGCGTCGAGCCGTCGCGGCCCGGCCACCAGACACAGGCTTGCATAATTAATTAGACTTCACACTCCCAGTCACACACATACACATTGCACCTTCCGCGCAACGCAAGGTCATCGTTTTTGTTACACATATTGGTTAATGGCACACAATCACTTTTAATTGCATCGATGAATCACTACGTGCATTTGATAAATATGCAGATTGCGATCAGTTAACGGTCTCAATACATTGTGTTTACAGGCTTCACACCCGTACGCCGTTAGCGTACGTTCGAATGAAATAACAGACTACGTTTTAATAAATATAGGTAGTTTATCAAGTTTATTTTAAGAGATGTAGAGATAGATGTCTCAAAATCAATATCGTGTTCTTTTCAAATAACTATCACGGACCTATTTATTTTTAACAGTCAAAACCGCTAGAGCCTTTCAATCAACTTTTGTGATAACCAGTCACGACACAAACTCATTCAAATTTCATAATCCGTTGTCAAACACAAAACTAGCTGTCATCCAGGTCAAAACGAATATTAACCTTCAAACAAAACAAGAACAAAGTAAGTAGTGAGTGGCACGTTGAAACAGAGCCTTCGTCCCCCGGGGGAGAGGTGGGAGGGGTTCGGTTACGCGGGCGAGCCAGACGAATCCCGGCATCCCGCACTTGTCGCGATCGATATCCGAATATCCGTATCCGCTGTACGGGAACTCGTATTAACTAAGTTGAGAGAGGTGGAAAGTCGGCCGATGTTGTTACAAACTTTACCGATTACACTTGCCCGACACACTCTCTCCCTCCTTATTCTAAATGAAACAACAACTTCAAGAGCGAACGTAACAATATTGACACCGCACGCAGATAACAAAGCATATTGTTGCGGAGGCGAATCAAAACAATTACAATTGAATATTTATTTACGACGCAATACAGACAACGTAACGATACTTCATTTACAAATTAATATCAGAATATACATATTATGTGATGTTATGATGGTTTATCAATTTCGTTTAATTAAATCCAGGCAGAGTACAAGGGTCTTCCTTCTAATGAGGAATAATGAATACTTAGTACATATTTGCTACGAAATATACGCTTAACTAATTTGAATTTAATTTTATTAATACAGGGAAGAATTTTTAGTTATTAACCAGTATATCATGACAATGTGTAATACAGGTCAAAGTTAAATGTAAAACCCATAGGTCCCCCATCACAATAATAAAGAATGACTTCCCTCTCGCGTTATCATAACGGAATAAAATGCAAATATCAGTCATTAATCATTTTTACATTGTGAAAGGACTGACTCAGGGCTAACAAAAACTTTTATTTATTCCACTAGAGTCCGCTGACTCCGGCACATTCGTTATAAATCGAAGATTGAAAGAACAGATATCGGGATTAACTTTTTAATACAGTTAGTGATTAATGTTCCAATCGACGTTTAAATAAAGCACGTACACTTTGCTGGTATTAGAAAATAAATTTGAAGGTTTTCTTATTAAAGTGAAGATGTGTAGACATGATGAAGAAAATACATTAGTAAAAACAAGTGTTTCCGAAGCCAATTCTGGTGTAATAGGAAAAGTTTCAATCGATTTCCGCGATGACTCGCTCACGGAACACACAGTTAGAGTAGACAAGCATGCTTACATTTCTTTATGTGTTATTTATCTGTCAGTGCAATTAAAGGTGGGAGAACTATAATTCAACCGGGGAATTACCACTGCAGCCCTCAGAGGCCGCCGTAAAGCATTACTTGTGTTTCGATTGGTGAGGTACGGTTGCCGGTTACACTTTCAAGCGGGGCGATCAACTTAGTCCTCAGGAGTAGGAACGTATCTACGTTCGAGCACAGATAGGAGTTCAGTCTGTGTTTGTGGATGTATGTGGATGTCTATCACTTAATATCGGATGGTTTGCATGCTCGTTTGCTACTCTTCTCACATAAAAAAACGATTGTTCACAAGAAATTGAATATTACCACGATTGTATTTTTATTATCACAATATAAATGTGGGTTTATGCTATCACCTATTAAAGATAAATTTATTAGAATAAGCCACACGGTGGAAGCGTAGTTTTTGGCGGCTTTCCAACGGGAATAATTTCTCTGAAACGTTATTGCATTTGCGAGGCGAGATGACTTCCTTTGCGTCTGTCTGTTTGGGTAATCCAGAACAGGGATAATTTATATGCCGCAATACAATTATAAACTTACTTTGATTCATAAACTGATGCAAATATACAGCAAAAGTTTAAATACATTATTTTATATCAGTAAGTTGATAACCATAGTTACTGTCTTTACGAATCTAGTTATCTCATCTTATAATTTTATACTGATTATTCATGTATAAATACTCGTATTCCTATTATATTTATGTATGTTTGAGAATGATTTTCTTTTTCTGAAATATATTATTGTTGCTTAGTGGTCAGTATACATCCTTGAATCGTTTTCTTACAAATAACTACAATAATGTTGATTTAGTGTGGTTTTAGAGGCTTTTTGAATGAAGTCTTTATTATGAAAAGACTGTCAATATCTACATGTTTAAGCATTTAACTCAAAAACATTGTCTTGTCGTATAATCTAGAATACTATATAAATGTTACTTTAAATATACAGCAACAGAGCTTGTGATGCATTATCATGATTAATACGTACATCATGACTCGTCAGTTAGTTCAAAGAAATTTGATTCCTATAACATCATTAGTATTAAACAATCATAATGTTACAGATGTCAAGTTTTAGTTCTGACACGATCGAAAACTAATATGAGTTCGTCTCTATAATTGACAGTCTCATTTCGGCAAAACAATTTTCAGTATTATTAGCTCTACTTTCCGGAACACCTGTACCAAAGCTCCTGGGAATGTGATCTAAAATGTATTTTACGATGCACTTACCACAGCCTTGGATCGGGAGTACGTAATTCGAGTTACATTACTGCTCCTTTGCGAAAGAGGACATCATCACTCACTAAAGGTTAACTCCGTAGGTCTTTTTAAGGTTACCGTAAGGTAAAGGTTTCTAAAGTTGCTGTTTTTTCATAATTCG
Source organism: Phocides pigmalion okeechobee (assembly GCA_018251015.1). Taxonomy (NCBI): domain Eukaryota; kingdom Metazoa; phylum Arthropoda; class Insecta; order Lepidoptera; family Hesperiidae; genus Phocides; species Phocides pigmalion. Next base: position 9,003 of record DWON01001058.1, on the reverse strand, counting down.
GAATTGTATGTAGACTTATCAACGTTACAATTTTCTACATCATATAAGCCGGAATTTCCACGTTGAGGTGTTGACAATTTGGTTGACAATTTGAAGACGCGCTCTTCGTGTCTTTGACATACTTGCATAATATTAAGAACAAATAACGCTTCCTACAATCATAGCTCTCTAGGATTTCCTGCGTATGCCATGGAAACGTACAAATACAAAAAAGGTACACAAAGAGACCTAGAACGAAAATCTAGATTGATTATCATAAATCATCATCAATATTGATCTCCGCAGACCGACTGAGGATCGCATCCAAAATACTTGGCGTGGAAGACCGATATGACGATTTCTACACGACTAGCGGGTTCTGAGTTACATGAGGTAGTTCAAGTTGAAGTTGTCAGAGATAGTAGAAACGTATATGCAATAAATCACTGGATATATGTCAAGGAGACAGTTGAGAGAATAAAATAGTTGTAGAGAAATGTAAGCATGAATGGCTGGTTCCAATGTACTTTACACATGAATGTCGTACAACAAATCGAGCATTTATAATGCTTCTGTTACGATGTCATGCGTAGATTTCGCAAGATGAATTGTTTATGGATTCTAAGCCCTCTGCTTCGTCTTCGATGAGGGTCGCTGAACTAGACAAATTGCCAATGAGAGCGCTCCCCCTGACAAGCGGGACGGAATGTTCGGCTTAATAACATTATTTTGCAAAATTTACGTCCAATTAAATTCTGTTGGCTTGATATTTGTGTAGATTTAAATAAGAATTAATTATATGTTTAAAATATATACAACTTTATTAGCTAATGGATAATATTAATTGCTAGAATTCCCGGTCGAAAAACCAGTTATGATGAGTGTCAGTACAATTGTATCAGACTTTTCGACTACATTTTGCATAAGGATTGCTGCACGTGATATGTATTGACATATGTATATATATGTATAGACATGGGTATTGACGCATGATTCCAGATGTATATCGCATATATATTGATTCATAAATAATTTTATATCTTTATGTCATTATGATTAGTATGACTTAGTAGCTTGCTTATATGTATTCTAAGATGCGACGTGATGAACGATTCTTGTAATTACTGATTGGAATAATTCAATGTCATTAATTATGTAATATAGAAGCTACTTCTCGGAATACCGGGACAGAATCTGATTGAGTTGGCAAATATGAACAGATCTGAATTATAGTCGACAGCAGTGGACGCATACGGAATGGCGCTATCGGCCATTGCACGGAGAGACGTGACTTACATATAAATGTAACAGCTATATGGCTTAGGATAAGCCTTACAATGTAAAATGTACGATAACCGCAATAACGTAACATTTATCTTTACGTCCCATACGATATTAACCTTTATAATTACAGGAGATCATATATATCTGCAATCAAATTTATTTAATAAACCCAAAAAGAAAGAACGAAATCAATTTATTCGCCAAGTTTACAGCATAAAGGATTGTAGGAAAAAATCAAAACGTTAATATTGAATTCATAATAAAAAAATATATTTAATATCATTAACATATTTACACGCAAAAGTTCAAAAGCTTTCTTAACACCGCTGAACTAAGTCGTTGTCTATTTTATGAATTGAAAAAACACTAGGATTATTTAAAAAAAAACCGCTATATAATAGGTATTACCAAACAATTAGGTACAGTACGTACTATATCGTATTCTTTACATTATATAAAGTGGATTACTAGTATACGTCCTTTAATCCACTTAATATGATGTAAGTATCAAATAAATCCACAAAATGTTTAGGCTACTGCAGTCTACGGATTTCTAAAGTTGATTAAAAAGGAATTCCCACAGTTAGTCATTTTAAGGGTTATGTTACAAAATAAGGGTACATAATTTAGTAATCATTTTATTCTCTTCTAAACATATAAGAATAATTATCTAACAAGACTTTATGTTTCGATGAACAAAACACTGAAATGGATCACTGCGCAATTTCCTTTGTCTCCGCTCCTTGTTAATTGTATTCCCTTTGTACTGTCAGCATCTTGTATCTTTTGTAAAGGGTCACCTGTTTCTGTCGTAAACGCATTAAGCTCTCGTATTCTATAATATGAAGCTACATTACCTATTATTTATTTACCCATTTAATATGAAATGTAATTAATACATTTATTTATGCTAATTAATGATTTATTTTATATTTCATTAATAATAAAGCATAAATATGCGGCGAGCACCTTAGTTCTTACGAGTAATAACGAATCTTTAATCAAGTTTAAGTGATAACAGATGTATTATTAAATAAACAATAATGATATTTTAATAAATTGAAATATATATACCTACTAAAGGGTGGGCTAAATAAAAACATGATAAAGATTTCTTAATTTTAATGATTGATAAAATATAATTTTAAATGATTCGCTTAGTTAATCGTTCTATGTAATTACATTAAATTTTCACACACGAATAGTTAATTCGGTTCTTTATAGTTATATGTATCTCTTCCATGTGTTTTTTCTATTACGACCTCTGATCGTCCACCAACAGCAATTAGATTTTTATTACATTTTAGATGGTTCTAAGTCTAGACCTCATGTTAAATGACAAATAAATAGCTACTAACATAAAATATTTATTCCTAAAAGGAGTGAACTGACTACAAAATGAGTCAACTAAATAATTATGTAGATGTTACAAAAACACTTATAAAGATATCGGACCACAAAATTTATAATTCAAATTCAAGGATGAATCCTTAAGCTAGATCTTTACTGACCTTGCTTAAGGTCGGAACCTTGAGCTCAAAATTCCTCAAGTCCTTGAGACTTGGTCTTGACTAGTATTATATCTGCCCCTACAGATATTTCGCGACCTTTGACGATACAACTATTAAAATAATAAAACGGTACATGATCTTTAAAAGGATCAAGCAAAAAAATATTAGGTAATTTAAAGTTTTAATTAAAACTATAGGAAGGGTATTTAAACCTTAAAAAATTAGATTGTATTGTTTTGCTTTTTAAAATTTGTTTTTGTTGTTTTTACTTTTTATTTTAGGTACTTATTGTTTTTTTTTTATTTCTGCTTGTAAGGATATTTTTACTAAAGTTAGCAATATTCACCATTCATTTATAGTTAGTTAATAAGTTCTGTGTTACTTTGTTAAATTATTTATAATCTTTGGTGAATTAAATAAATAAAAATATATATGTGAACAAACAATCTGTTATCATGTGAATCTAATTCTACAATATTCATGGTCCAACAACGTTCCTTTGAAAAGTGACGCGACAAGACGCCAAAAATAGTATCAGACTAGACATGTTTATGAGCTAATACTGAGAGCTAATTATGTCTACTTGTGTACCCGGAGGACTGATCTAAATTAGATTTTCACGAGAAGTTTTCGCAACGAATACTCCACTTGCATCCAACTTTAACGCCTCGATTAGTATGAACTTAAAATTATGCAACAAAACTTAATACACTAGTTTTAACACTAAATTATAATTAATAGCACATTAAACAAGAAGAAGAAAGACATAAACCACCATCTGACTATATTATCTTTTGTTCATTATTACATTGTATTCCCAGTTTTTTTGCTCTTACAAAAAGATTATGATGCATGCTTTGCACGATTGATTTGCACGATTGACTTTATCTATGAACCAATCTCTTGCGTAGACACATTGTAAGTCTTGATTCGATTTTCCGTTTTGGAAAAGTAAACAGGCATACAGGCCATCTGATGTTCTCTGTAACCCATGAATATTAATGTACCATGAACATTCAATCACAAACAAGATTGAAGTCCTGCGATTGTACGTAGATGCGTTGCTACTTCTGAGGAATTTTCTGAGGAACTTGTCTCGTCGCATAGCACTTAAATGTAGTGCAACTAAATCTCTCCAATCGAAAGACAACAGTAATAGTGTTTTTACTCGTATGCCGACTTGAAGTAAGGTGTTTTGTTTTGAAGAAGAGTCGGCGAAAGAAACTACAAAACGCAAATCTTTTTCATCTTTGAAAATGTACAAATAATATCTTAAATTAATGGAGCAAGTGGAGCTGGAGTCGTTTCAGACCATATGAGTTTATCATTTAAATAATCATTGGTTTTATAACACGCTTTTTTACACAATGTATGTATAGTAACTATTTTAACTTATTTTCTGACAGATTTGTGATATGTTCTGGTATTTTATTGTAGTAGTGAATATACTTTCCCATAATGATTTGGCTTCTTTATATAATCTGTATTTATGGACAGTCAATTTCTCCTTTTTTCTTGAATTTAAATTATGATTATTACACTTTTTGATAAATTTATTATTAATAAATTTTGTCAACCGGCGTGGCGCAGCGATCATCTTATCAATCCGCCCAGGGTTCCGGCTTCAATTTCTGATTAAGCACAGATCCGAATAACAAATTTAGATTTTCTGATCTCGGTCTGCGTGTTAGTGAACTTGTCTTTGTATATGTCCATGGCGCCATGTCACAGGGAAAACTAGGTGAGGGTCGGGGGGAGGGTTATATTTTAAAAAGCATTGAATATTTTTGAGACGTGTTCAAGAGCTATAATAAGTACTGTCTTTACCATATGGGTAGATAGGGGCCCATGCTCGGGGTCCCGGCCGTGCAGGGCCCCCAAAAAACAATATATTTGTTTACACTAAAAAGAGTTATATTTTTCTATTATAAATTCCTTTATATATTTTCTTAAATAAAACACTTCTAAATTGAAATGGTGATTGTTCATTGAATTAGATTCTAATACATATATGTACATATTGCGGGTACTCACGATTAACTCTTTTAAATTACCGATATTTTGAACCAGTTGCATGACTCGTGGGCACGACGAAGCCCACAGTTTAATAAATATATATAAATATAGCAAAATTCCGTGATGATGTCAGTTTAAACTCGTATATATGTTACATATACTCTTAAAGTTCACCTGTTGATAATGGCCCGTATTGATAAACATATTGGCGCATTACTTCCTCATTTGGAGGAACACGTCTGAAGCCTATAACTGGAATGGGTATTATGTTCTGGGTCCACCTGCAAGCCATCTGATGTTCTACGTATGGACAGTAATCATCAATACGGAGAACTCCTCCTAGGCTTGATACTATATTTCTGTAAGAGATTTTTTATTTCAGAAAAGCAAACGAGCTTGCCAGCAGCCTAATGTCGTGTAATAATTGATGATTTGATACGACGATGACTGTTTCCCATCATATGGCACGTGTACCTTTTCGTTACACTGTTTTTATGTGAGTTGGGTAGCAAACGAGCATGCAAACCACCTGATGTTAAGTAGTCTAGCTCATAGACATCCACGTACAACCACAAAGAAGACTGAAATCCTATATGAGCTTGAATGTAGATACGTTGCTACTCTGGAGGACTGACATGGTCGCCTCGTTTCAAAGTTTAGGCGGCAACCGCACCTCTTCAACCGGAATACAAGTAATGCATTACGGCGGATTAGGAGGGCGGCGCTGGTACCTCCCCGGTCGATCTATAGTTCTCCGACCTTTGAAAGACTATTTATATAAAAAAACATATTTTCTTACTATGTCTAAAATGTTACTTACGCAAATGTCTTGAGAATGGATCTGCTCTCGCATCCTGTGCTGCCATCGTCGCAGTCTATAAGGAACTGCTCAGACAGAGTAAGTTGTAAATTAAGGTATAACAGCACATGGCTTTCGATACTACCTGAAATATATACATGTTCAAGAGGAGAATAGTAAAATGAAATTAAACTTCTATAAATAATGTGAATGGTCATGATTTTCATTGATGTTAACGTAATTGTGTACCATTTGAGCTTAAATATAATTTCGGGTCATGGAGGTCATATGCTCTGGCTAGCACGAATGAAGCCTGATCGTGAAGATTGCTTTTAGAGCACTTTATCGAGCAAGTGGACTGTATTACAGTAGACTGATTACTGAATCTAATGATGAACCCTCAATGCATTTGTGTTGAATCACATAATTGGTCTTTTTCAAACGACGCTCTATATTACAAATAACTTCTATAATTGGCAATGTTTTACAAGAGCCAGAGAGAAGCAGAAAGATATAATGGGTTGGAGTTATAGAGAAGGGGACAGCGTTCGTAAATGGAATACACATTATTAAAAAGAGAGGAGTAAAGAGGAAAAGATAGAAAGTTAAAAAGTTAAAAAGAGAAAAGAAAAACATAAGAGAGTTGAAGAGATGTAAAGATGAGTAGAGAGAGAGAAAAAAAAGATATGAAAATAGGACAAAGAGACAAAAAGAAAAGAGTCTAGCTAATCTATTGTCCAAATTAAATTAAATACAAACAAAAATACTATCATTAATGGTAAATCTGTACTGTGAAAACGGTAAGGTTAGAGAGAGAGAAAATAAAGATATGAAAATAGGACAAAGAGACAAAAAAGAAAAGACACTAGCTAATCGATAAATTAAGGTAGTTAATAGTATAAGGCGTTACTTTGCGGAATTTCATGCTATTAAGTTGTTGTTAAAATTACTTTGCAACAATCTGCCACCACAATGTATAATGGTATATATTTCAAAGGATTCCTATCCACATAGTGCATGCTTTGAAATATATACCATTATACATTGTGGTGTCGGATTGTTGCAAAGTAATTTTAATAACAACTTAATAATCGATAAATTATCCAAATCAAATAACATACAAAACATACGAACTTTAAGGGTAAATCTGTTCTATGCAAACGGTAAGGCACTACCACACAAAATTTTAGCGTGAAGCAATAATAATAATCTTTATTTCAGACGTTGGGTACATCCATCGATTGTTAGTGTGTTGGCGACATTATTTCTCAATGATCTTGATGATCTTAACGATTGCAATTATTCTGTTTTGATGAAAAGCAGCGTTTGCCGATTTATAGAGTGGCAATGTGTTATTGATTGGCGTCAGTTGATACTTATGTGCTGTCAAGAGTTAGTTATAGATGTCCATCGTTGGCAGTAATCGCTTTCTATCAGGATTATTCTATTCCACAGTAAAGCAACTCTAGTATTTTTTGGAGAGGAGCGGTTGCCGGCTACACTTATAAACAAGGCGACCATCTTAGTCTTCACGAATACCAATGTATCTACGTTTAATCTCAGGTAGCACTTCAGTCTTGTTTGCGAATGTATGTGGATGTACATTTACTGCAGCGTTTCTCAAAAAAATAGACAAATCAATACCAATAGTATTTATGTAAATTTAGCAACTGTATAAATTGACTTTTGGTCCAACTCTATCAAAGGCTTTACTCTATAAACTGTATTTTTAATTTACAGTGACAAAGTTCTATCCCCATTCTGAATGTTCGAGGATTACAACTTTAGCGCTTTTATAAGCTTTTTGTATGTGGAAGAAAATCCTTTGAGCGGATTACAATGAAGTTAATTGTATTGTTTTGTTACACTCCTTGAATTTTAAATAAAATTGGAATGTGTTTCTATTTGCTAACAAACGCTCTTAACCGAGACAGCTCTAACTCAATGCAATATTGAAATTGTTCCACATTGTTTTAAATTTATATATGTATATATAAAAGAGGAAGGTCATTGACTGAACCAGAGATCAAGGCACAACCGTAAGGGCTAAACCTGGAATCCGGAAGTGATGACAATTTTGCAAAAATAGGTTCTTATATAGCATAACTGAGCACTAACAAAAGAATTTTGGACTTTCCATGCTTAAAAAGGATGAAAAAGGGATTGAAAGTTTCTAGTTCAAGTTGTTTCAAATATACATATGGGTAAAAATGAAGGTATCAATTTTTTTTTAAACTATTGTAATAACGATTTTGCACGGTCAAATCCAGGGCCAAGAGATAGTTTTTACATAAAAAGTAAAAGTAATGACATAATGAAGGTTGAAACAGCGAATAAATATTGAAAAATTGAATAAGCCATTCTGGTGAAACAATGGCTCTTTCAAGTCCGATACAATAGTAGCTCACTTTAGCTCTAAGGTACTTGTTAAACTGTTATCAGTAAAGTTGCAGTAACAAATGGAAGTCTGATCTTGTACTGCAGCTAGTGTTAAGGCACTCTAGTGAGAAGAGTAGCAAACGAGCATGCAGACACCTGATGCTAAGTAGTCGCAGCCTGTAGACATCGACCTACAACCACAAACACGACCGAAACCCTATCTGAGTTCGAATGTAGATACGTCACTACTCCTTCGGACTGAGATGGTTGCCCCGCTTCGAAGTATAGCCGGCAACCGCACCTCTCTAACTGAAACACAATTAATGCTTTACGGTGAATTATGACGGCAGCGGTGGTATCTCCCCGGTCGAACTATAGTTCTTCCACCTATCAAAAACCATTGTAAATGATCAATAAATTCGTCGGTTTGATTGGTAACCGCTTTTGACAAAAAAATCATGTGCACTTGCGTAGTGGAAGGTCTATTGAGCAGTTGGTCTCAATTATTATCCACATATGGAAACAGTAAAACTTTAAAAAATTGGTAAAAATGAAGTCGGTTGCGGTAGTCAAAGGGAAACCGAAGGAGTTAAAAGGTCTCCATGTCTATACTTACATACATGCACGATCTTCATATATAAAATATTTGTGAATGCTTCTAATTCAAACATCTCTATCCAAGAAGAAAATGACACTCTGAATCCTGTTTTTTGATTTTATTCATTCAAATAAAAATTGAGTGCTACTGATACATTAATCTGCCTACCGTACATCTAGTTCGTTTTTTTTGCGTTCTGTATCACATCACACGACTAACTGTATTTTTACGCACTGAACTTTGCACTGTTTTGTAGAAACGTATAAAAAAGCGTTAATCGTGGTGATTTATATAAAAAGCTATAATAGTAAGTACCCGTAATATAGTAAAATTTATCAATTCCGCCATGGTAATAGTTATAAATTCAAATTCAAATTCAAATATTTTATTTCATTGTAAGGTATTTATATACACTTAATGAACGTCAAGGGTACAGT